>JAQZBX010088057.1:0-12793 GCA_029593785.1 Cabassous unicinctus | reverse complement strand
CCTTGATCCCCGTGACCACAAAACATCTAAAAATAATAACTCAAGTAAATTAACGAATAACTCTACAAAAAAAATGCAACGGAATTAAGCTAAGGCCAGTAATGAAGCCTATGCATGAATCCAGGTAAGTAAAATAACCACATACCATATAGATATGTACAGATCCCAGAGAGTAGGATAAGCACTGGATGCTTTCAGACCAGAGAGCCTCATGAGACACCACCCTACATAATGCCAGGACTCAGGAAGTAATATGCCCTGAGAAAAATGGTGAAATATTAGAAGACCTATTCAGCAGAGTCAGGTCTTGGCTCTTGGATACACACACACACATATACACACACACACACACACACACACACATCCATGAAAGCCCTGACAGTTCATGGTTCATGGCCAGCCAATATGAGTCTCAGGAGTAAATTTACCTATTGCATTGGGGGTGGTGTGGGGAATCTGACAGAAAGCAAATGCAAAATCTCCCTAGAGCAACTGACCTTCAACCTAGGTTCCAAATAATTCACACACCGTTCTACCGAAGTTTTCCCACTAAATCACAAAACATACAAGGAAACAGCTACCATAAACTTGAAGAGCAAACCACAGAATCAGATGTACAAAGATCCATATATTGGAATTATTGAATACAGACTATAAAATTGGTATATTTAACACATTTACATAAACAAGGAATCACAATACCACATAGTAGATAATTATAGTGCAGTTAATATAGCCAAGCACTGTTAAAACTACTTTACTCATATTAATTCCTTATAAACCACAATTCTGAGGTATATATCATCCTTCCCTTTTTAGAGATATTATATTATTTCTAAAAAGATAATATAAATTATCTATATACAGATATTATCTCTATATATAGATATAAAGTGACTATATAATTTGGTCAAGGGCACACAGCTAGTTGATGCCAAGGCTCTGATTTTTCTCATACAATTGGAAACATGAGTAACAAGCAAGAAGCCCAACAAAAAGTTCCTGGGAGACTTGAAAATGAGACTAACAAAATTTCTAGTACTGAAAGGCATAATAATTGAAATAATAAACTTAATGAAAGATCTAAATAGCAGAAGATATTCAACTTTACCTTGAATTATCAAATTGGAAGGAAGAGGTAAAGAAATGACCCAGAATGTATCACAGAGACAGAAATTATAAAAGAGTTAAAAGACATGAAATATAAAGAAGGTCCAACATACATCTAATTGGCATTCCAGAAGGCTGTAATGTAGAGAAGAAGCAATATTTGAAGAAATGGTTGAATTTTTAAGATATGTCCAAAGATGTGACTCTAAATATATATGCCAAACCAAGAAAACTTTGCTTTGATTTTCACAGGCTTACAGGAAAGAGAGTCAAAACCCAGGACAGAAGACTGTCCTGCATAAAACTGGGATCATAAAGGAAGGGATACTACCTTAGTCTAAGGGAGAACTAATGCTGGCATGACCCCTCTTGTCATCACCAAAGGACTGTAAAAAAAATTTCCCATCTTGAACTTTGGTGTAGGGGATCTCCTCTGAAACTTTATAGACACTTGTGAGCTCTATGAGTGTTTAGCCTAAATCCACATTACTTCAAGACAAGAATTTAATTTAAATTGGTCCTGGCTTGTTTGTGCTCTCAGTATCTCCTTTAGCAGAAACAAACACAAATCACCTTAGAGAAATCTCTCTTCAACCCAGGCCTCAAAGAATTTCCTCTCTCAGAAATTGATATTGATAAGAGGAGGAAAGAACAACAACAACAATATACAGAAATAGAAGATGTGAAAAATATACCTAACAAGCTTGATTGAGTGAAAATATATACAATATACACACAACTGCAGAATATACATGATTAAAGTACACAGATTGCTTATAAAACAAACTACCCATACTAAAACCATTACATGTTAACAAAATAACATGAAGGAAAAATCAACAGAAAACCTATATTTTACAAAAGAAAAGAAGGCAGATGAGGTGGCTTTGTTTTACAGTTTTGCAAATCTCTTTAGTGTTTGGCTATATCCATAGTTGCTTTTACTTTCAATCTGTTGCAATATATTATTTTATTTGAAACACATGAAGATATCCAGCCCTACACAGATTATAGGAAAAGGCAAGAGTATTTTAGTAGCTTTTTAAGATAATTGCATCTATTTTTCTTTGACACAACAAAACTCAAGTAGCAGTTTCCTAAAGAATAGATGGGAATGTGAACTCTCAAACCATATCAATAAATTTTTCAAATGCTGTTAGATTGGTCTTGTACCCTGAATGGATCTCTACCCATGCATGATTCTGTAACATCATATACTAGTCATCTGGAAAACACTGCTTCACTAAGTTATGCAGATCTTCCAAATGTTGACATGTTTCATCAAACAAATTTTTAATCACATTTTAAAATATCAACACTAGTCTCATCAGAAAAGTCTTTAAGAAGTAGGATGCTGTCAATTCATGGAAGCAGGTACAGTTTTCCAAAATTCTATTTCCCACTTAAAAGTTCAAATTTTATTATTGCCAACACATACTGTTGATTGCTTTCCTTGAAGTGATAAGCTCACTTTGCATAATTTCAAGAAACTGCCAAAAAACAAACTCTCTTATTTAATAACCAGTTTTCTATGTCAGTTGTTTTTCAAAGTAAAAAGGGTGTTATTACACACAAAAAATGGCTAGTTCAGCTCACAATACAAACAAAAGACAAGTGCTTTTCCTCAGAACAATCAGCACACTTTAAAATGCAGCAGAAATGTTTTATGTGTACCCCATTACATCTCACAGACAGGACCTCAAGTCAAAATTTAATAAAATTAATAATTTCTACTGCTTCTTCAAGGACATTAAGGGAAAATGCCATTTTTTTTTTTTAACAGCAAGTGCATGGTGGTAAAGAATATAATGTCTATTAGGTAGGGTTTGGTGGTGTGCCCTGATTTGTAGTAAGATACCAGCAGTCTTACCCACCCATTGCTTTTGCAAAATCAATGTAATGCCAACACAGTAAAAAAGGCAAATAACATCTCAGTACTATTAGGAAAAGTATTTTGACCTCATGGAACCCCAGAGGTCTGCAGACAATACTTTGGTAATTCCTGATATGTATCAATTTCTCTCATCCCAGCCCAAATGAATTATAAAAACAAAAAACAAAAAACCCCAAAAAACTAGAAAAGCCCTCATTACTTTTTAGGAGGCACCAGGGATTGAATTCAGGACCTCGTATATGGGAAGCAGACACTCAACCACTGAGCTACATCTGCTCCCCAGTGAAAGTTAGCTTTTTTATTTGTTTGTTTTTAGGAGGTAGCAGGGACTGAACCCAGGACCTCGTACATGGGAAGCAGGCGCTCAACCATGTGAGCTACATCTGCTCCCTACCATTACTTTTTTAAAAAGACCTTTATTGTAAAATTGTAAAATAAAACAGAAAATAGACTGAAAGAAATTATAAATTTTAAAAGAGAGTGTAAGGCCAGGTTAGATTTAATACAATCAATTATAAGAAATAGTATAGCAACAAACATTTATCAATGTAAATAATAATTCTATTATAATAGAAATTAATTATAACATAATTCTAATTTTTATATTACAGCTCTGACTAATGGACATAATAATCTCTAAGAATGAAATAAATTATTGGTTTAGTTATTTAATTTCCATTTAGGCCATATTTTTTCTGGATAATCAAATTCCTATTTGGGAATTCTTCTCATCTTATTGGAATGAGTTACTGCAGATAACAATATGTCAACTCATAATTTTATGAGGCAGAAACACTCAAAATCTTTTTCAACAGTGGTTATGCTAAATCATTATTGATCCAGATGCATTATGTTAATTATCGAGTATGCATAAGAAAGGGTTAAAGAAAAATGAAGTATCGAAAAATATATCTCTTCTCCAGTCCTCCTCGATTAAAAGTAAGTGTTTATTCTGTATGAAGAAACTTACAGAATACTGATCACAGGAACAATTTGCTAGTTGCACTGAGTAATTATTGTTCATATACTATAATATTCTTATTTTACACTTATCTGATCTCTCCAGCTCTTTTTTGGTTACTATTTGCATGGAATACCTATTTTCCAACCTTTCACTTTTTTAAAAAACAAATCAATTTTATTGATACATATTAATAAAGTATACAATTCATCCAAAGTGTATAATCAATGGTATTTGGTATTTCACAGTTGAAATTAAGATATACACTTTTAAATAATTTATGAACCCAAAGGAAAAAAACCTTAAGAAAAATTAGAAAATATTTAGAATTGAATTAAAAAAAAACAATCATACCAAAACTTGTTAATAGCTTTAAATTCTTATTAGAAATGATGAATATTAATGTACTCAATATTCAACACAAGCTATAAAATCAACAAAACAGTAGCCTCCAAGGAAATAAAAAGGAAGGCAATAACAAAGAACAGGGTAAAAAGATAGGTGGGGGAAAGAGCAAGAATCAAAGCCAAGAATTCTTTACAAAAATTAACATAAATTGACAAACCTGTGGCAAACTGATAATGAAAACCATATAAGCAAAAGTAAGAATTTTTGCAAAAAAAGCACAAATAACCCACCAAATTTTCTATTAAAAACAACAAGAAAAGATTAAGGCAGATTCCATCCAAATACCTGACAGCTATGATCAGTATCCAAGCCATCCCAGAGGCTCATAAACTGAGCTTTCATCATGGCTGTAGCTTCATGATCCGAACTTGAACGGTTTCGTAGAAAGGAGTCTAGAACGAAAACATTCTTAACCTTAGAATAACCTCTTTATATAATTTCAAATCATTTAATCAAAAGTGACAACTTTATGAAAGAATACAAGGAAAAGCGTTTAACTAATGACTTCTTAGACATTATTCTGATATCCTATAATAATTTTGGTAAATATTTGGGCAAATTAAAACATAACCAAGTCACATAATTCATTTCTTTCCTAAAATATACATGGAAGTAGATGTGGCTTAAGTGGTTGAGGGCATGCTTCCCACATGGGAGGTCCCAGGTTCAATTCCTGGTGACTCCTAAAAACAACAACAACAAAAACAAACATCAAGCAAACAAATGAAAAACCAACTCAGGGGAGCTGCTGAGGCTCAGTGGTTGAGCACCAACTTCCCACATATAAGATCCTGGGTTCAATCCCTGGCCCCGGTACTTATAAAAAATAAAAAATTCATGCAGCATATATGAGAAATAAAGGATCTGGTACCAAAAGATTGGGAAATGATCAAGCAGAGTTTTGGGGTAAAAGTCTGTGGGCTCTGGCCTCAACCTTCCATGTTACCTAAACACTATGTGCTCTTAATTCTGGAGTCACATCTTTTTTCTCACACACTTTCTGGGTAATTAACAAAAATGACATGGAAAAATAAAAATGCCTAAAACGCTACTAAGTGGAAAACGGTAGGATAGAAAATGGTTCATGTAGTATAGTTTCAAAAATGGTAAATAACATACAGGCTAGCATGCTTGTGCATATGTTATAAAAGGTATAAACAACTTTAAGGAAATATACCAAAATGCTAATAACTTTGGTTATCTTTCAGTGATGGGCTTAAGGACAATTTTAATTTTCACTTTAAATTATTTTCTGTCTTCCAAATTATCTGCAATAAACATGAAATGCTTTTTTTAAAAAAGGAGAAAACATTTTCTTCCTAGAACATTGAAAGACTGAAAAGTGGTACATCTTAAGAATGGGAAGAAGACAGTAAAATCTTGGGTTCTCCAGTACAATCACAATTTCAAATGTTTTGTCCTATATACCTATAAATCACTGGCATTTCTCAGTAACCATCACATTTCAGCACTGAAGCTACATCTCAAAGTCTGTCAATTACACATATAAGAGGCACAAAAATGCATTTAATGTGCTAGCTCCAAGCTTCAAAAAATAATTTTTTAAAAAGCAATTTCAGCAAAGATATATTACCATGACATGATAGACTCCTGCTATGGTAAGCACATCCAGGACTTTCTTACATAGTTCCAATTTTGTACATCCCATCATTGAACCATGTATTGAACTGACCCATCTATTCTGGATGTACAAAATGCAGACATTTTTAAATTGTTCAAATTTTAAAGATAAATTTTTTAACTTTGGCTGCATACCTATCATAATCCTGCTACCAATTATTCCTAAATTATTTTCATACTAAGAAATGGTTCTGGCAAGACAGCTGCCTAAAACAATATGAAAAACTAAAAGGCTGGATAAATAAAGATAACTATATCAGTAATTACATTAAATGTAAATAGACTAGATTCTCTAAGAAAATTACATAATTCAACTGGGTTTTAAAAAACCCATTATTATATGATATGTACACGAGAAACACTTTAAATAAACATAAGGACCCAGAATGATGAAAGGATGGAAAAAAGGCACATATGAAAACTCTAACAAATAAAGTTGGATAAAATATCTTTTTAAAAAGTTAATGTGTATCTGACCAATGGCACTAGTAACAACTGGACATCTGTATTTTTTTTTAAATGAATTTAAATATCGACATTACAACTTTCACAGAAATTAATTCAAAATGGATCATAAATCTGAAAAAAATGCAAAACTACAAAACTTCTGAAAGACAACATAAGAGAAAATCTAAATGACATTGGGTTTAGTGATGAGTATTTAGATACAATACCAAAAGTATGACCCATGAAAGAAAAAAATAGATAAGTTGGACTTCATTAAAATTAAAAATTGATGGGGCTGGCGCCACCACAGCCATCACAATGGCCCAGCAGCAGACGACCAGCTCGCAGAAGGCCCTGCTCCTTGAGCTAAAATCCCTGCACAAGAAACAAGTGGAGGGCTTGTGGATCACCCTGGTTGATGAGTCCGACTTCTACAACGGGGAGTAAGCCATCTCTGGACCCCCCAATACCATCTATGAAGGCAGCTGCTTCAAGGCCTATATTAAATTTCTTATTGACTACCCAAATTCACCACCTACCTTCAGATTCTTGAGCAAAATGTGGCACCCCAACATTTACGAGAATGGAGATGTATGCATTTCGATTCTTCATCCACCTGTAGAACTACCCTCCGAAAGACAGACTCCTACTCAGCATTAAGTGTAATCTCATTGCTTAATGAACCCAACACCCTCTCCCCAGCTAATGTGGATGCTTCAATTATGTTCAGGAAATGGAGAGACAATAAAGGAAAAGACAAAGAATATGCTGAAATCATTAGGAAACAGGTTACAGCCAAAAAGGCCAAAGCAAAAAAGGATGGAGTAAAGGTCCCTACAACCCTGGAGGAATATTGCATCAAAACTAAAGAGCCTTCCAATGACAACAACTCAGATTTGCTTTATGACAACTTGTACAACATTGACATTGATGAAGATGAGGAAGATGTGACTTTTATGATGATAATTCTGGGAATGAGGAGTAATGGCATGTTCTCCAACGTCCCTGTGCTGTCCTGCTATCCCAAGACAAAGGGAAAGGAGCAAGTGGGGACCTAGCAGTGGTCCCTCAGGCAAAACCTATTTACAGGGGATAGTAAAGTAAACACAGCTACTAAGGACTCCCCTTATGGATCTCAGTTTGCTCCTTCTTGCGGACCTCTTAATGGTGACAAAGAAACTCTCCACGGAATGTCAGAATTCCTGTATTCTTTACTGTCCCATCACTGTACTGATTCTTTCAACAAAAAAAAACCACTCCAAACTCCTGGCTCACTTCATCTTTATAAAGTGTTCACAGCAAAACATGTTAGCCGTTTTTAGATTCTTGAATAAGTCTTTCATTAAAAAAAAAAAAAAAAAAAAAAGATGGATGGTATGGTATGTGAATATATCTCAATAAAACTGCTAAGAAAATAATAAATTTTTAATAATAGAAATTGTGCCCCAAAATGGAACCAGCAAGCAGCTTTGGATGAAGCAGAAGTAGCAAATGAACTCACTTGGCTCCTGCATAGTCTAGGATAAGGTGTTTAAGTGACTGGACCTCTTTGAGAAGGCTGCCAAAATGATATCACAGCTTGTCTTGTTCAGCCAAAATGAAGACTTGGAAGAAATTGGTTTTACCAACATGAAGTACCTGATAGTGCCAGCATTACAAGGAGCCCTTGCCATGAAATAAGTCAACCCCAGCTACAGTCTAGATAATTTGTAGTGGGCTCAAGAATACTTTCTAAACAAATTAACTCAGTGCCATTACCATCATGTGGCAGAGTCTGAGCTGCCCCAATCCAAGAATAACTCAGCTGAAAATAACACTGTTAGTCCCTCCATTGCCTGTCCTAGCCTTGTTTCTATGCCATTGCAAAGACAGGCTAAGATAAAGATGAAAGACGTAAAACATAGGTTGTTTACACTGAAATCTGCTGTGTAAAGTGGTAAAGCAGATGATGAGTATGCTCGGAAATATCTCCTTCACTTTCAGAGGTGGACTGGTATCAGCTTGGAAGAGACTGAGAGTATCAATCAAGAAATAAAGATCCTGAGAGGCATTAACTTCTCACTCAACTTGTCAGGATAGGCCTCAAAGAAAGCCTTCATTCTCACTCAGGATGTGGATCAAGCCAAGGTGTTTGGGGCTGATTATCCAAGTCTGGCAAACAGGACAGTGACTGACTAGTACAAGCAGCATCAGAAATATGGAACATTACTAGATCAGGGAATAGCTAAAGATAACACCGGAGTTCACAAAAGCAGCTCAACAACTGGAAGATCAGGAGCAGGAGGAGGAAGAGGATGATGAGAAATCACTACAGAAATCCAAGAGTGGAATGAATGGATTCACACCAATCTTAGCAGGTATAGCAACCAAATGAAAATGGGTTGATCTTCCCACACCAAGTTAGGACTAGAGGTGGCTCACATCGTTCCCTCCCTGTACTGCTGCTTCAGGTGTCAATAATGAAGGCAAAGATGTTTCATCTTGCTTTGTGTTCAATGAAGTTATCAAAAGATTAATTATATACTTGTACCTGCAGGGGTCCACTTCCCTAGGAAAGGGGTGAGGGAAGGACACAACCTACTGCTGATCCAGCTTTAATTTAGTCTGCTGTGTCACACAGGTCCCACCCTTCCCACACTATTGTCTTTACCTGTAGCCTGCAGAGAGCTAAAGATATAGCCTGCCCTCTCAAAACACCCTCCTTACTGACCTGGACTGGGGCTGCTGACATAGAGGGGAGTGGAAATTTCATTCATCCCTGGGAAAAGAGAGAGTGTGGCCAAGGGAAGAGAGTGGTTTCTGATCAACAATTTTGAATTGTTAGGCTTGGCTCTGAATAGCCCATCCTGAAGGGGCAATCTCAGGGACACTGCTTGGACTGCCTGAGTGGGCGAGGTTCCAGTGAACACTATTCCCACTAGCGTTTGAGCACAGGTTTGCCCAAGAGCACCATCTGCTGGCAGGCCAGAAAAATGCATACCAGAGGGAAAATAAATAAAAGGCTTTTTGGTGCCCCTCCCCAAGGCCCTTTGAAATGGGTCTGCACCATATTAACGACCCTGTTTCGAGCAGTTAAGCAGGGGCAATTCTAAAGACCTAGAATAAGTTGAACCAAGAATGTAAGAGGCATAACACAAAGCCACTCAACACTATATCCCTAGGCAAGAGAGAGAAACTGATCATCAGAGTAAATTCATCATCATAATCAGATGCCTAGACAGCAGCAAAAAATTACAAGCTATACTAAGAACAGGAAGATATGGCCCAGGAAAAGGAATAAATGAAAATGCCAGATGGGACACAAGATTTGAAACAACTCATCAAATGATGTTTATAAAAATCTCCAAAATCCACTAAAGGAGTAGATGGAAATACCAGTATTCACTTATCAGAATGGCTAAAACCCAAAAAACTGATAGCAGCAAATGGTAGCGTAACAGGAACTCTCATTTATTGCTGGTAGAAATGCAAAATGGTTCAACCACTTTGGAAGACAGTTTCATAGTTTAACATAGTCTTACTGTATGATCCAGCAATCACTCTCCTAGTGTGAACTGAATTGAAAACATATGTTGACATAAAAAGTTGCACATGGATGTTTTATTTGTAGGTGCCAAAAACTGGAAGCAACCAAGATGTCCTTTAATAGATGAATGGATAAACAAAATGTAGTATATCCACACAATGGAATACAATAAAAAATGAACAATCAAACCACAAAAAGATATGGAAGAACTGTAAATGCACATTGCTAGGTGACAGAAGCCAGTGTGAAAAGGCTACATACTGTATGATACCAATTCTATGGCATTCTAGAAAAGGGAAAACTACAGAGACTGCAAAAAGATCAGTGGTTGTCAGGGGTGGGGTGGGTGAAAGGAGAGGAACAGGTGGAATTTGGGGTTTTAGAAAGGTGAAACTATTCTCTATGATACTGTAATAGTGGAAACATGACATTATGCATTTGTCAAAATTCACCTACTTGTATAACACAAAGAGTGAACCTCAATGTAAATTCTGAACTTTAGTTAATAATGTATCAATATTGGTTCATTAATTGTAACAAATGTTACATACAGAAGATGTTAATAACAGAAGAAATTGAGTACAGGGAAGGGGCTTATATGGGAACTCTGTACTGCGAATTCAACTTTTCCATAAACCTGTAACTGTTCTGAAAGTTAATGCATATTTTAGATTGCAAGAAAGAAAACTATCCCAGAGTTCAGAAAAAAAAGGGAAAATAAGAATGGCCAGAACTTAAGTGATTATGCCACTGTCTATGTGTTTGTGTACATAATAGATGCACATGTGTAGCATCAAAAATTCTGTTAATGCCCATGCAATGACTGACACCAAGAGGCTCAAAAGGAAAAATGTGCTCACCACTAAAGGGAGATTACAAGGAAGTTTACTGGTCTATACCAGGGCTGGGGATGGGAAGAATGTCCCCCTTGATAAATAAAAAAATCAGGATCATGGGGGCTTAAAGTCTAAATTTGTACTACGATTCAGTCGAGGAACATCCAAGTTGAGAAATTATCATAAAAATTGGTTCTAAATCATTAAGCCCCTGAGGCTGCAGGTGATAGGCAAAACAGTCTGGATCTTCTTAAGCCATGCAGAATTCCCAAATAAAACCAAGCCTAAAGCCATCTAATGTTAGAAAAGACAAAAGGAAACAAACCCCTATGAAAGAGTCAACAACATAATGGAGAATTTCAATTTCAAATAACAGAACAATGTAAAAACAATATTTAAATAGTATGTTTAAAATTTTGAAAACATAAAAGGAAGTCAAATTTTAACAAAAAGAGCAACTACTGCGAAAAAGCTAATTTTAAAAAAGACAGAATTCACTATTTCAGAGTTTTGCTAAAAGAAGTTTCAAAAGACTTCAGTAAGAAACTATTATAAACAAAGTGAAAACAAGCCATTCTAGAAAATATTTGCAATCATAATAAAAATCGACAGAGAACCACCAAGAGTGTATATAACTAAAGAGAAATTGGCAATTCACAAGCAAGGAAACCCAGTTAATCAATATGCTAATAAGATGTCAAAATTCACTAGTAAGAAGGGAAATACAAAACAACGAGCTAATTCATGCTCTTAAAATTGGCAAAATATAATGGTAATGTCTGAAAAAAAGACAAATCTTAGGGAGTATATAGGGAAATAGAAATTTTATACATTACTGGGAATGAAAATAGGTATAATCACTTTGAAGGACTGGTAATCCTAGAGAGGTTCAAGACAGACACATCGTACAACTTACTGGTTCTACTTCTAGGTATCTACCTTGGACAAACGTGTAGGAAAAAACATGTACATGGATGGTCACTGAATACTGTTTGTAAGAGGGAAGGGATAGAAATATCTATTTATCAAGTAAGGGAATGAATAAACAATGGTTCATTCTACAACATGGAAATTATATATAGCATCATATATATATGATGTTGGTTATCCTTTTTATTAATATTGTATAATAAATATTAGAATTAAATCTGGTTATCTAAAGAACATCTTTTAAAATGGCTGTTTAAAATGCTCACATAGAAAACATACCTATTTCATCTATAAAGATGATGGAAGGCTGTAACTTTATGGCAAGGGAGAAAACAGCAGCAGCCAATTTCTGAGATTCTCCATACCACTTATCAGTCAGTGTTGAAGGCTGAAGGTTAATAAATCGACAGCCTGCTTCTTTGGCTGTAGCTTTGGCAATCAACGTTTTCCCACAGCCAGGAGGCCCATAGAGAAGAACACCTGGAAATTAACATAAAGTGTTTTTATTATTCCTTCAAGATAATGAGATACTAGCTTTAGTTTAAAAAACATTTAATTCTGCCCACACTAAAATTTTTTCCCAATATTTGATTCTGCTCTTATTAATATTTTTATAGTACATATTAGAGAATGATCTGAAAAATATGTAATTTCAAGTCTCAAAAATTTTTTTAGAAATAAAATTCACATGAAGAAAAGAAAATGTGAGCATTCTAGCAGTCTAGTTAATGGAGTAGCAAAAAGGAAGGAGACATGTTCTAATTTCAGTGTCAGTGATGACATATTCTGGAATTACAGCATCCTTGTGACCTACTCCTTTCCTTAAAAGGTTCAGTTCAGATACTAAAGACCATCATCTTTACATCCAAACTTACACCACTCTTATCAATGCACTGGCAATTAAAATCATCCAACAACCTCCACCTTCACATAGCACTTCAGTAACCTAGAAAGGACAGACAACTTCTAAAAGCCCTGTTGTGCTATTGCTCAGGCACTTAAATTTAAGCAAAAGGACCTGTGCCTTTTTTTTTTTTTTT
>JAQZBX010088056.1:0-12791 GCA_029593785.1 Cabassous unicinctus | reverse complement strand
GTTTGTTTTCTTTAGGAGGCACTGGGAACCGAACCTGGGACCTCCCATGTGGTAGACGGGCGCTCAACTCCTTGAGCCACATCCGCTTCCCTGTATACATAAATTCCGATAAGTTGTGTTCTCGTTTTCATTTGTCTCAATATATTTACTGATTTCACTTGCAATTTCTTCTTCGACCCACTGATTATTTAGGAGTGTGTTGTTCAGCCTCTACACATTTGCCAATTTACCTTTTTCCTGTCTATTACTGATTTCCAGTTTCATTCCATTATGATCTGAGAAGGTGCTTTGTATAATTTCAAACTTTTTATTTTTATTGAGAGCTGCATTGTGCCCTAACATGTGGTCTATCCTGGAGAAATATCCATGGGCACTTGAGAAGAATGTATAACCTGCTGAATTTGGATGCTCTATTCTGTATATGTCTTTTAGGTCTAACTCATTTATCATATTGTGTCTAATTGTTCTGTCTAATGATGTGAGTGGTGTGTTGAAGTCTCCAGTGATTATTGTAGAGATGTCTATTTCTCCCTTCAGTTTTGCCAGAGTTTGCCTCATGTATTTTGGGGCACCCTGGTTAGGGTGACTGTTATATCTTACTGGTGGAGTGTCCCTTTTATTAATATATAACAGCCTGTGGTATCTCTTATAACTTTTTTGCATTTAAAGTCTATTTTGTCCAATATTAGTATAGCTACCCCTGCTGTTTTTTGGTTACTATTTGCGTGGAGTATCCTTTTTCCAACCTTTCACTTTCAGCCGGTTTGTACCCCTGGGTCTAAGGTGAGTCTCTTGTAAGCAGTATATGGATGGTTCATGTTTTTTTTATCCATTCTGTCAGCCTATATCTTTTGATTGGGGAGTTTAATCCATTCACATTCGGTGATATTACTGTAAATGCATTATGTACTTCCACCATTTTCTTTGGTTTCCATGTGTCGTAATCATATTTTCGTCTGGTCTTTTTACTCTTTTGGTTATCTTTTCTGCTTTTCTTCCTTCTATACTCTCCTCCAAGCCTTTCTCTCCTGTCTTTTTCTTTCAGGTTCTAAGGCTTCCTTTAATATTTCCAGCAAAGGTGGATTCTTTTTTACGAACTCTTTCAGTTTATTTTTGTGAATATTTTATACTTATCTTCATATTTGAATGACAATTTTGCTGGATAAAGAATTCTCGATGGCAGTTTTTCTCTTTCAGTATCCTAATTGTATCATACCATTGTCTTCTCACCTCATGGTTTCTGATGAGAAATCCATGCTAAATCTTACTAGACATCCCTTGTATGTGATGGTTTGTTACTCCCTTGCTGCTCTCAGAATTTTCTCTTTATCTTTGACATTTGACATTCTGAATAGTATGTGTCTTGGAGTAGGTTTATTTGTATTTATTCTGATTGGGGTACAGTGCACTTCTTGGACATGTAAGTTCATTTCTTTTGTGAGAGTTGGGAAATTTTCTACTGTTATTTCCTCAAATATTCTTTATGTTCCTTTTCCCTTCTCTTCTCTTTCTGGAACTCCCTTGACATGTATGTTGTTGAGTTTCGTGTTGTCATTCAACTCCCTGAGCCCTGTCTCAATTTTTTCTATTCTTTTCTGTCTTCAATTTCTGCAGTTCTGTCTTCAGTATCACTTATTCTTTCTTCTACCATTTTGAGTCTGCTGTTATATACCTCTAATATGTTTTTTATCTCACCTATTGTGTCTTTCATTCCCATGAGCTCTAACTTTCCAGAATTTCAAATTTTTCTCTGTGCTTGTTCAAGGTCTTCTTGATGTCATTTTTCTCTTTAGCCATGTTGTCTTTCAACTCTTTAATATGATTTTGGAAATTTGTGTGCATCTTGTTAATTAGTTCTCTCAAATCCTGTGTTTCTTTTGAGGCTTTGATATATTCCTTTTCTTAGGCCATGTCTTCCATTTTCTTAGTATGGCTCGTAAGTTTTTTGCTGATGTCTAGGCATCTGATTAGGATGGTAGTTTACTCAGATGCCCAAATTCTTTCTCTCTCATAGGAATATAGTGGCGGGAGGCTGTGTGTTACTGTTGCCGTTTGAGTCTTGGTTTGACCTGTATCGTTCAGATTGTCCCTGTTAGTTTCTCACAATTGGGCTCTGGACCCAGTAATGGCTTGCAGACCTGATTCCTAGGGCCTTGGGGAGAGAGGCTAGAAAAGCCAGAAAAAGCCTCTTATTTATTTTTAATTTTCTCACATGCACTTCCTTGATCTGCCAGCAGATGGCATGCTTTGGCAGCCCTCTCAGTTCAATGCCTAGTAGGAGTATGTTTGCTGCAAGGCTGAAGGGATCAATGTGCTAGAGCTTCCTGCCTGGAGACTTAGACTTGTAATTCAAACTTTCTCAGAGACAATTCTCCAGCCTTCTCTGGTAGCCTCTTCCCTTTTCCCGGGTAGGAAATAATTCCACTCCCCTCTGTGTCCTCAACAATTAGTCCTGGTTAGTAGAGAAGGAGATTGGGAGGGTCATATCTCTTTAGCCTCTTGCTGGCTCCCAAGGCAAACGATGGCACAGCCCCATTCGGCCTGGAAGGGCTCTTGGGACACAGCAGATCAAATTTGTGGATCAAAATCTGAGTCAGCCTTAGGCTGTGTCCCCCTCTCTCCCCTTTCCTGGGAAGGTGCATCCTCAACAATCAGTCTTGGCTAGAACAGAGGGAGATTGAGAGGGTTGGACCTCTTCAGTCCCGTGCCGTCTTTCTGGGCAAACAATGGTGCAGCCCTGCCCGGCCTGGAAGAGCTGGCGGGACACAGCAGACCAAATTGTGGGTCAGAAGCTGTCAGCCTTAGGTTGTATTCTTCTCTCTCCTCTTTCCTGGGGCAGTGGATCCCTGGAACCCCCTTTGTCTGAAGCCTGCTCAGAGGCTTGAAAATTCTAAAGTGTCTTCAGTGTGGGGGAGGGTGCCAGTAGTAGCAGCCACTGGTTTCAACTCACAGTTTTGAGGTTGTTGCGATTCCTCTCCTTTGTCCTTCTCTCTTCTGGGCGGTGTCCAGCCTTCGCCTGGTGTCCTAAACCCTAGAAGATCTTTTCCGGGCTGTTTCAGCCTTTCCTCTAGCTATTTTTCTGGCAGAGGAGAGAGTCCTGTGTCTTTCTAGTCTATATACTTTTTTTTTTTTAAGATTTATTTTTTTATCCCCCCCTCCCCTGTTGTTTGCGCTCGCTGTCTGCTCTCTGTGTCCATTTTTTGTGTGCTCGTCTTCTTTTTAGGAGGCACTGGGAACTGAACCTGGGACCTCCGATGTGGGAGGGAGGCACCTAATCGCTTGAGCCATCTCTGCTCCCTATATACTTTTTTTTTTTTAAACATAAGTAATTTATTAGAAATAGTGATATTCATTTTTTTAAAAAAAGATTTATTTATTCCCCGCCTGCCCCCCTCCTGCATTGTTTTTGTGCTTGCTGTCTGCTCTCTGTGTGTTCTTCTGTGTCTGCCTGTCTTCTCTTTAGGCGGCACCGGGAACCAATCCTGGGACCTTCCAGAGTGTGAGAGAGGCGCTCAATCTCTTTTGCCACCTCAGCTCCCTGGTCTGCTGTGTCTCTTATTGTCTCTCCTCTGTGTCTCTTTTTGTTGCATCATCTTGCTGCACCAGCTCTCTGTGCAGACCAGCACTCCTGTGCGGGCCAACATTCCGTGCGGGCCAGCACTCCACTTGGCCAGCTCACCATGTGGGCCAGCTTGCCTTTCACCAGCAGGCCCCAGGAATCAAACCCTGGACCTCCTATATGGTGGGTGGGAGCCTAATCGCTTGAGCCACTTCCATTTCCCTCCCTGTATACTTTTTAAAAAGTTATTTATTGAAGTATAACATCGATATAGAAGAATACACAAATTTTAATTGAACAACTTATTGAATTTTCACAAAATGAATAACGCCAAAAAACTGCCTTCCAGATGAAAAAATAAAACATTACCAAATCCTCCGGAAAGCCCTTTCTTGCCTCCTCACAGTCATCACCTCCCCCCAAGATAACCAATATCCTGACTTCTAATACCAGAGAAAAGTTTCACTTGTTTTTGAACTTTATAAATGGAATCATCCAGAATGTAGCCTTTTGTGTCTGGCTATTTTTGTGTAACATTATGTTAGTCAGATTTATCCATGTTGTTGGGTGTTATAGTAGTTTGTTCATTTTCACTACTCTGAGTATTTTGTTGTATGAATATGTCACAATCCTAAATACCAGGGGCCAGCAAACTTTTTCTGTAAAGGGCAGATAGTGGAGATTTTAGGCTTTGTGGGCCATGTAGTCTCTGTCACAGCCACCTGCCCCTGCACAAAACCAGCCAGAGACAGCATATAAGTGAGTGGTCATGGCTGTGTTCCCGTAAAACTTTATTTATAAAAACAAGTGCTTGGCTGGATCTGAAAATAGTTGCCAACTATTGCTATAACATTTTACAAAAGTAAGAATGACATACTGTGTGATTACATTTTCTGGGATTTCATGAACAGCCCTATGAAAGGGGGAATTTCAGGAGGTGAAATAACCGCTGGGCATTCTTCCTTTATTGCAGTCTCTGGCAAACATAGATGAAGTCGTGAACAAAATTAGACTGAAGATAAGGTAAGTAATACCTTATAATTTTAACAGCTAATGAAAATTATGTTGTTAATTTTTTTAATCATACTGTAGATCATACTTACCTTTGAAAACACTGAAATCTCAAGTTCTCTGTAAATGGTAATTTTTAAAAAGATAGTTATTCTGTCTGAGTTTACACATGAGCCTTGTGGCAAAGAACTCGATTCTTTGTTCAGCCTTCAATTATTCATACCAAAAAAAGGAAACAGTAACAGATTATTCAAACAGTACATTATGACAGAAGGCAAAAGCATTTCTTCCATATTGTTAATGGTTTTATTTTCCTAATGGATTTACCCTTTGTGTGTGTTGCTAAGGTTTAGATATGAAGATGTGCTTATATGTATAGTCCTTGCCCACATACCAATTAACAGGGTATTCAGATCTGCCGGTTCGCATGAGTGGTGGCCCAGGATCGACACTGTGATTAATTCAGGATGTGACTGTCCAGGAATATTATCACAAGTGAACTGTCCTTCCTGCCTACAAGTCTCATTCTGGTTGACCCATGATAGATAATGAATGTTTGCTCATTGTATTAATAAGTTGATATCATTACTTCAAATATAGTTGTTGTTTAATGAATTTTTGATGAGAAGGACTCATTTTGAATCCAGAAGATGATTTTTTCCCTCTTCCAACCTTTGGGTCTTTATGTTAGGAAGTGCAAGAAGCCTCTTCATTGTTGTAGTGGTTTTTAGCTATGAAGTCTAGTAGAGACCACTAAATTATCCAGGGTTCGTGCAGAAAATGGGAATTCCCCAATGATCCAAAAATCACTTGTGAGCCAGTTATTTTCAGATTTTTTCCCCCTCCACACCAAACCTTTAATGGATTCTGCATTGAAAAGTGAAATTGAATGATAGGAATTTCTCTGGTTGAGGTGCCATTTGAAGTGGCCCTTGTTGAGCCACAGGGAAAAGGAGCTGAGGCCGCAGCTCTCTCTCATGTGCAGATGGCATGGTCGGGACCCAGAGGGTGAAGCATTGATTTCATATTTCATTTTGTCTCCTTGTCCCTTTTAAGGTTACTGAGGAAGGGATTTTGTGTGAGGTAATTTGAATTCTCTGATCTGTTCCCATAAAGTTTCAGCAACTCTGTCATTTCCAGTTGACTCCATGAAAAATACTAAAAGTTTTATTGGTCCTTTTGGACAGCTCTGAATATTAAATGAAAATAGACTTAAAAAAAAAAAAACAAAAAGCACAAACAAAGAAGACGTCAATCCACACTGGACTTGGCCTCTATACTGTACTATGGCTGCCCAACATGGGGCCCACTCCGTCTTCCTTATGTCATTCACATTTGTTTGGTTTTCTGGACAAGTAGGTACCGTCTGCAAATGTTGATGGATTAAGTACTAACTTTTTTTTTCTTTTGGTCTATTTAGAATAGAGACTATTTGAATCATTTGTGTCCTTTAACTTTTCTACTAGGAGACTGGATGACAATATTCGAACTGTTGTGAGAGGTCAAACAAACGTGGGGCAGGATGGAAGACAAGTAAGTAATTTATTCCCCCATATTAATTACATTCCCCTAATTTCTTCGAGACCCCAGCAAGCAAGTGACCAAAATGTTGGTCTGCCTTCTTGCTGAGCACTTTCTTAGTGATCTGTCCCGTAGACAGCAGGAAACTTTCATGACTTGTGCCCCCAGGCACACACTCTCAGTGTCCGTTGACCAGGAGCATCTATTATAGTAACTCACCGGGGGCCGGGGCATGCAGGCTGAAAGGAGAAGACCGAAGTTTCCGTGGCTTTCTCCTTAATGTCAGTCATCTCTTGTGCCCTCCTTTATTTTGTGGACTGTAGCTAACTTTGCTACTTTTGTCTACCAACGAAGTTGTTGGGGTTCTGCCATTATTTTTGTTGGTACCAAAGATAACCTGACATAGGTACAAATCCTCTTACCTTGCTTTCCTGGCAAACAGAGGTAACTGTAAATTCATTTCAAAGTTTTACAGTTTTTTTTGGATCCAGCTAAGGAGGACAATTGGAAGGGGAAAAAGGGGGAAAAGTTGTGTATGGGGAGGGGGTATTTTTCAGTGATTGAGGGGCCAGATGTTATCTATTAACCATTTTCCTTTTCATTCAGCTCCTGTTTTTCTGTGTAGGGATCATGTTTCAGCAATTACTATTATAACAGAAATGCTGAGCTTGCCTTTTCTAGTCTGCTTCTCTTACCCATGTCTGGACCTTCCCTTTCAATATTAATTCAATTAGATCAGGTGTGAACCTTTCTAGTAGCTTCAATTCTGCTATTTGTCCTCATTGATATTTTTAGTACAGCTGTCTAATTTCTAAAAACGATCCTTATGCTGTCAAGATTTATTTGTTTGTTTGTTTTGGAATCCTGTGTAGGAATTTCCTTATCTCTGATACTCCTCCTTCCTCTACTAGTAGTCCACAGATGAGTCTCTCTCTTTCACATTTTTAGTTTTATCCATTTCTCTAGCTTCCCCTATATTTTATGGCTGACTTTTACCTCTTAAGAGTCACCTAACATTGGCCCATTTGTATGTGTTCACCTTCTCCCTTGTCATCATCAGTATTTGTCTATAGACATGTTAGCTTCCTCTATCTGACCCTATTTCCTGGTGCCTTGCATGGCTCTTAGTCCTTACTGCTTTGTTTTTGTCTGTTTAAATATCTCCCAGAAGCACTGCTTCTCTGATAGATGAAGCCCATGTAAATGGGACCTGTAGAGAGGACAAAGAGTGACAAGGTAGCCTGTGAACACTCAGGCCTCACGCTGCTCCTTAACGTTCCTGAATGTGCCTGAACATGTCACCTGCTTCATCAGTGGCTTCTGTCTACCAAATTCCAGTTCCTTTGTTTGGCATTTAAGGCTTCAATCCACCTTTTCAATTTTGTCTCCTGCTGTGTTCCCTCCATACTGAAGACTCAGTGTTCTAAAAGCATGCCGCGTGCTTTCTGGTCCCATGCCTGTGTGCTCCTTTCTGCCTGAAATGTTTTCTCTCCTTTCTCTTTTTTCCAGCAGCTGTGGTTCAAAATCTTACCCATGTAAGGCCCAACTCACATACTGCCTTTATGACGTTTCTCTGTTTGCCTGATTTGGATACATCAGAGGAAGCAGAATTTTTTAACTAGAAGGAACTTGGAACTCATTGGGTCCACTCCTCTCTTTTTACAAATGAGAACACCAAGGTCTAGTATCACTCAATTTGATGTACATTCTTTCTGCCCACAAACTCCCATAGGCTTATGCTTGTACTTTTCATTTGACTTTTATGGTCTTTTTTCACTTACTAGTGAACACGTCTTATCCCCTTGACTAGTTAGTTATAAGCTCCTTGAAAGCAAGAACTGTGTCTTTCACATCTTTATATTTCGCAGTGCACATGCAATAGCATTTTCTTCAACTTGAGTATTTGGTCTGTGTGAGATTGTTTATGAATTGCAACTAAGCAGAAGCCCTTTAATGAGAAACATGATTTTGATCAGTGTGTGAGTGTTCCTTTACAGTGGTTTAAAGCTGATTTGTGTCCACATAGTCCCAACTTACTACTTACTATTTGAAATAATAACACTATTGTTTAGTGTGGTTCAGCCTACATTTCTAATGGCCCTCCAGAAACCTTAAAATACTTGAAGAGTCTCAGGTATTTAAAATCCCAAGAATGTGAAAATAAAGTGAACGATTCATCAGGACTTTTTGTTGGATCATACTCTGCAGATATATATCTTATAGTTATTTATGTTTTAACCTGTGGGTCACAAACTAGCAGGATTGGAGAGTCGAGCCCAGAATTAGACAGCCTGTAGGAATGTCGGCATCCCCCACCTTCACATATTAATAGGTCACAGGTTGCTACAGCAGAGCAGGTCATATTTCAGAGAGCAAGACCACATTTTCAAGAATGTTTAGATAGCATTTCAATCTGTGATGGAATTTTGTATTCGTCTCCTTAGAATCCAGACAGAAAGGAAGCCCAGAAGAAGTAATTGCTTTTCCTGTCATCCCCTCCATCTGTCTTTTCCAACAGTTTGTAATACAAGCTGAAGTAGAGACATTTTTTTCCAGGGAGCTTTTGCGTCCTGTCCTTGTCAGTTCCCAGGAGGGAAGGCCTTGCTCTCCAGCCTTGGCTGGCTGGTGGTTTGCTGAAGGGAGTCTCTGTTTGGCACAAGCTTGGAAGAAATATGAATGTTCCAAAATCTTGAGTTTTGTAGGTCAAGAGGCCCTCCTTCCCCTCTTCCCTGGAATAGAGGAAAAGTTCACTTTCAGACCTTGTTTCCTAAACTTCTGAGGAATGCTCAGGAAGAGACGAGAGCAGTAATATGGACAAAAGGAAGTTTGCCTTTTATGAAGTTAATCTTGATTATGTTCATCCAGAACAGATAATGCTTTTTAATCCTTGTAAATAAGGGGAAAGTATTTACTTTACATTCTTTATGTCTTAAAAGACCTTTTTTAAGAGAAAATTCTTTTTGAAAAGCATTGTTCTGACTCAAAAATTATTTGTGAGGAGAAGGTGAATGAGAAATTGAAGACATAATGTCACAGTTTCTTTAGTTCCTTGAAATTTCTCAAACACCAACTTGTTGGTTAGCACTGCTTAATGTTGTGGAGAGTCATCAATTGTTGGCCACCTCCTGTGTGTGCCGACTTGAGCTGGTCTAGTCTGTGGCCTCTTCTGTGAACAGACTGTGATGTTCATCAAAGTTAACATGGCGTGGGGTTTTTTCCCATTTTTATCTGTTGAAGTCATCAGTCCGAAGCTTTAATTAAATGCCCACATGTTTGAAACTTTGGAATAGATGAGTAAATTCAACAAGTACATCATCTGTCATGCTATGAAACTTATCCAGCTCTCCAAGAATTAAAATGGGTAGCTAGAACTTAGAGAGGTGAGTGGAGGAGTGGGCACAGAGGAAGAAAAGATTAGCTAAGCCTTGACCAGTTTCCACAAGGATAATCGAGACGTACCAAGGGAAGATCAGCCCCTGGGTTTCTGTCTCGAGTACAGCTTGGCTGCAAAGTAGCTATTTCTTTGATCAGAGCAAGACCTTGTTTGGGAGAGAAAGAGAATTATTAATGCCATCTCCAACTCTGCTCATTAAAACTTTGATTTGGAAGAAGCCTTAGACAACTGTAATACAACTTTCTACCCAGTTTGGGAATCCTTTCTATGATATCTCTGACATTTCATTATCCTGCTTCTGCTTGGATACTTACAGTGATGGGAAACTCACCACATTATTGCTCCGCAGGACAGCCTGTTTCAGTTTTGTACAGCTTTCAGTTGTAAGAAACTACTTTCTTATACTGAATTGAAATAGTAAAATAGATTGATTTCATTGTAATTTCTCATTGATCTTACTTTTGCCAAATGGACCAGTGATGGTCTAATCCTTTAACTTCTGAAATTTAATTGATATTATTTTCCCTTCTAAGTGTTCTTTTTCTAGGCTAAACATTCTTAGTTTCTTCAACTTTACGATGTAACTTCCAGACCCTTTACCATCCTGGTTGCCTTGTTGTGGATAGCAGCTAGGTATATTGTGTGAGAATTCAGTGGGACAGTTCACCTCCTTGTTCTAGACTGGGGTCATTAACTTGGGAATTGGGGGCTCAAGGATTGAGCGATCTCCCTGAAATTAATTGTAAATTTTCGTGTGGGTAGACATATTGCTGGAGAGAAGACTCTCTGAGTTTTCTAGATTCTCCAAGAAATCTGTGACTCCAAAAGTTAAGGGCTGCTAATTTAGACACTGTTCTTCTGTTAACATAGCCTTAGATTTGGGGAAAAATTGGCAGCCATATCACATAGTTGTTTTTGAATTGGCAGTCATATGAACCCCCAGGTCAGGAGTTGCAAACAGAGGCCCACAGAACTAAGAAAATAACTTAAATGATTTAAACAGGCCAGTATATGTCTATATGCATTCAAAAAGGGAGTAAAAGGCTAGAGGGACAGCCACAACTCAATTCTAAACAATTGCCATGTACAAACGTGGATCTGGAGTTTCCAGATCTATCAGTTTTTTAAAAAAAGCAGGAAATCTGGGTTTTTATGTGACTATCCCAATTTTTAAATGTTGGTTTAGTGTTTTCCACAAACACTGCAAAGGCTAAGCAAAACATATCTGTTGGCCAACGGTTTAACATCAGCCCCAGGTCTTTTCCATATGAACTGCATTTTTTTTTTTTTTTTTCACTTTTACTTTTGAAATAATTTCAATTGTGTAGGACAGGTACAAAAATAATACAAACCCCACACAGAGAACTCTGACATACACCCACTGTCTGTCTGTCTGTCTGTCTATCTATCTATCTCTCTATCATCTCTATTGTTGGAACATTTGATAGCAGTTTGTACATATCATACTCCTTGAACACACAATACTTCCATGTGTGTTTCCTGTGAACAAGGATATTCACTATGTAACCACCTTAAGTGTAGTTATCAAGTTAAAGAAATTTAACACTGATATAAAACCACAGACTATATTCCAATTTTTTCTTATGTTCTAATAAAATGTCTTTTGAGCCTTTGCTTCTCCATTCTTAGATCCCATCCAGGATCATGTATTTCATTTAGTTGTCATTATCTCTTTAGTTTCTCTTTCTTTCTTTTTTAATTGTGGAAACATATATACAACATAAATCTTCCCATCCCAACCCCTCCCAAGCATGCCATTCAGTGGGATTAATCACACTCACAGTGCTGCAGTACCCCACCATCCATTACTAAAACTTCCCCTTCACCGCAGACAGAAACCCTATACTCGTTTTGTATTAACTCCCCATTGCCCCTGCCCACCACCCTTGACAGCCTGTATTCTGTGAGTTTACATATTCTCTGGTATTTTCTTTATGGTTACCATGGGGCTTAAGTTTAACATCCTAAATCTAAAACAATCTCATTTGCTATGATACCAACTTAAATTCAATAGTTTACAGAAACTGTATTCCTATATCCTTCTCTCCCCCCACCTTTATGTAGTTCTTGTCACAAATTATGGGCTTATACATTATGAGTCCAAAACCACTGGTTTTATCATTACATTATTTTTTTTTATTAGAGACATTGTAGGGTTACAGAAAAATCATGCATAGAACACAGAATTCCCATATACCACCCTATTAGTGACACCTTGCATTAGTGTGGTACATTTATCACAGCTGATTAAAAAAACTATCATTACGTTTTGTGCATTTGTCTTTTACGTCCTACAGGAAGTAAAAAATGGAGTTAAAAACCAAAAATACAATAGTACTGATATTTATATTTACCCATGTCATCAGAGATTTTTATTTCTTCATGTGGCTTCAGTCAATTGTCTGGTGTCCTTTCAACGTGCAGAACTCCCTTCAGCATTTCTTGTAGGGCCAGTCTAGTGGTAATGAAGTTGCTCAGTTTTCGTTTATCTGGGCATGTCTTAATCCCTCCCTCATTTTTGAAAAGCAGTTTTGCTGGATACAGAATTCTTGCTTTCAGCACCTTATGTCATCCCACTGCTTCTGGCTTCTGTGGTTTCTCATGAGAAATTAGCACTTAGCCTTATTGAGGTTTCTTTCTATGTGACAGGTTGCTTCTCTTTTGTGATTTTCAGAATTCTCTCTTTTATCTTTGGCGTTTGACAGTTTAATTATAACATGATGTGGTGTGGGTCTATTTGGGTTTATACTATTTAAAATTCGTCAAACATTTTGGATGTGTGTATTCATGTCTTTCGTTAAATTTGGGAGGTTTTCAGCCATTATTTCTTTGCTCCTTTCTCTTTTGTTCTGCTTCTAGGACTCCCATAATGCTTATATTGGTACACCTGATGGTGTCCCACAGGTTCCTCAGGGTCTGTTCACTTTTCTTCATTCTTTCCTCTTTCTCTTCCTCAGACTAGATGGTTTCAGTTGTTTTATCTTCAAGTTCAATGATTCTTTCTTCGCCAGCTCCAATCTGCTTTCGAGACCCTCTAGGGACTTTTGGATTTCTGTTACAGTGGTCTTCAGCTCCGTTTGGTTCCTTTTCATAATTTCCACCTCTCTATTGATATTCTCTTTGTGTTCATCTGTTGTTTTCCTGATTTCCTTTAGTTCTTGTCCATGTTTTCCTTTAGCTCTTTGAGCATATTTTAAAGTCTTTGTCTGGAATGTCCCAGATCTCATCTTCCTCATTGATTGTTTCTAATGCTTTAATCGTCTCCTTTGTCTGAGCCATTACTTC
>JAQZBX010088055.1:0-12789 GCA_029593785.1 Cabassous unicinctus | reverse complement strand
TTGCCTTAGGGAGAAATTGGAAGGAAAACAGGGGTCATGGGTCCCAAGCATGTCCCAAAACCTGCAGGGCATTCTCCCTTATGTTCCAAAGTCTGAGTCATCTCTAGAACCATGGTTTCTTCTCCTCGGGGCCTCACAGAGGCCCACCCCTTCCCAGGGCTCCCCCAGCAGCCATCTTCTCGGTTTCACCCTCATGAAGCGTCTGGGTGGTGGCCGAGCTCTAGGCCTCACCCTCCAGGAACTCTCCCCAATCTCAGGGGCACCGGCCCGACCCCCTCAGAACAGTGGGGAGGGGAACTAACTCTCCTCAACCCCTCTCTAGAGCTGGGGTTGAACCTCAGGGCGCGAGGCTCACCCTCTTCAAATGCCGGGGCAAGCTCAGCCTTTCCGCACACATGGGTGGGGTCCCTTTCGTGGACCAAGAAGTCTTAAGTCCAGGCCTCAGCTTCCACGGTTTTGCCTTTGAAGCTGTTTTTTCCATCAATCTCTCCCTTTTCTGCCTCTTTCAGTCCACACAGATCCACACAGATCTCAGTCCACACAGATCTCAAAAAAGCTTATTGGTTTTGCAAGCAGTTCATGGGATTCCCGGCCATCAGACAACAGGGCTTTCCACAGGTCCCTCCTGGAAAACTGCGTCTCCATTCCTGACTTACACAAAATGACTGGCTGCTTCCACGTTCAGTTAAGTCCTCACACGGGGCCCTGTTCTCTGGGGACTTGCTTTCTGGACGCTCTGAATTTCCCAAACCATCAATTTCTGGTTTCTTTTTTATTTTTACTTTATTTATTTCTCCCCACCCCCTTGTTGTTTGCACTTGCTGCGTCTGTTTGTCTTTTTTGTTTCTTTACGAGGCACCAGGAACTGAACCGGGGACCTCCAATGTGGGAAGGAGCTGCCTAATCGCTTGAGCCACTTCTGTTCCCTGCTTTGTTGTGTCTCTCACTATGTTCTTCCTCCTGTGTCTCTTGTTGCATCATCTTGTTGTGTCAGCTTTGCCACGACTGCCCGTTGAGTCAGCTCGCATCTTCTCTAGGAGGCACCAGGAACCAAGCCACAGACCTCCCCGTGGTAGGTGGGAGCTCAATCGCTTGAGCCACATCTGCTTCCCAATTTCTGGTTTCTTTGTGCCTAGGAGTTTGGTTCTCAGCTTATCCCTTTCCTCTCGCATTTTACTGTAAGTTGTAAGGAGAAGCCAGGCTGCACTTTCCACAATGGGATCTTTAGTTTGGGAATCTCCTCAGCTAAATGCTGAAGCTCATCCCTTTCAAATTCTGCTTTCCACCTGACATCAGGAGTCAATCTTGCTAAGATCTCTGCCATTTAAAGCCCCAAGTTCTCATCAGAAGTATCTTTAGTGTCCATATCTTTACCAAAAGTCTCTTCAAAGCAATCTAGGCCTTTTCTATCAAGCATATCACCATCCTTCCAAAATCTACCCCTTACCCATTTATAAAACCAGTCCAGCGCTTTTGGTATTTGCATAACAGCAGCACCCGCCCTCCTGATCATGATTTCTGTTTCAGTTTGCTAAAAGCTGCTGGGGACAATACACCCAAAATGGGTTGGCTTTTACAATGGGAATTTATTGGGTTAAAAGCTCACAGTTCTTAGGCCGTGAAAATGTCCAAATCAAGGCATCATCAGAGATTCTGCCAATCCAATCAAAGGGTCCCACACCCACAGGCACGGATTAGCTCCAGGAACATGGTCTTTTCTGAGGTCCACAAAAAGCCCCAGACTGTCACCACTTCCTCCCAGTGTCAGCAGCCCCAATAGCAGTGAGCATTCCTGCAACCACATTTAATAGGGACAACCCCACGCTTGAGGCAGTTACTCTACTTCCACCATTCTACAGATGAGAAAATTGAGGCCTAGAGAAGCTAGTGGACTTGCCCAATATCAATTTAGTTTGGGAATCTAAACTAAAGCCAGTAAGCGGAGGGGACTTTTCACAAACGCTTCCTGGATAACTGCCTTTCCAATCCCAGCTTACGCTGAGATGCCTGGCTGTTTCAATGCTCAGCTAATTCCTCACACAGGGATTTGAACTCAGATGTATCTGTCTCCAGAGCCATTGTCATTGTGGCTTTTCTAGACTGCTGCACCCACTTATTCGCAAAGATGAATTTATTGAGAGCCTTTTAGGAATAGAAAGATGAACAAAACAGATGTATGCACCAGGGCAGTTGTATTAGTCAGCCAAAGGGGTGCTGATGCAAAATACCAGAAATCAGTTGGCTTTTATAAAGGGTATTTATTTGGGGTAGAAGCTTACAGTTACCAGGCAGTAAAGCGTAAGTTACTTCCCTCACCAAAGTCTGCTGCCACGTGTTGGAGCAAGATGGCTGCCTACGTCTGCGAGGGCTCAGGCTTCCTGGGCTCCTCTCTTCCCGGGGCTCGTTTCCCTCTCGCCTCAGCTGCCCTGCTGTCTCCACAAGGCCAGCTGTAGACTATCAGGCAAACGGCTTGTCTCTTCCCAGGGCCTTCTCTCCTTCCTCATGACCAAGCTCTGTGTGCTTACTTCCCGGGGCTCCAGCTCAAAAACTCCAACTAACCCCTCTGCTCTGCCGTGTAGTTTTATCTGTGAGTCCCCGCCCACCAAGGGACTCAATCTCAAAGCCCTAATCATGACTTAATCACACCCAGGTACAGACCAGTTCACAAACATAATCCAAGATCTGTTTTTGGAACTCATAAACCACATCAAACTGCTCCAGCAGTGTTCACCTGTGAGTTACAGAGAACCTCCCGCAGGGGCTGATCCAGCTTCAGGTTTAGTTTTTCACATGAGAAACCTGAAGATAAGCAGTCCGGGGATGCTGCTGCAGCTCCCTGGTGCCATCTGCCCATTTCTCCTCTGCTGTCCTTAGGGTGGGGCTCTCCCCTGCTGGGCGGCTCATGACCGGAGGCAGGGGGCTCTGCCTGCCCACCTCAGCAAGGTGCGGACTCCATGTGGACTGGTTCGGGCCACACAACTGTCCTCGGAGAGCTGAGTTATGATGGCCTGGTTCCTCCGGTGGAAGGAGAGTGGATTCTGAGATCAAACAAAGGGAAGGCTGGGAGTGAAGGCAAGGCGAGGCAGGTTGTAGTTCCCAAAATGGCTGCAACAGTGTCTTCCATCACGTGCTCTTCCTTCAATGGGACTTTAACGTTCCTCCAGAAGTGGGGTCTCCATTTCCTTTCCTTGATCCAGGTGGGCTTGCGGCTATGGTTGAAGTGACTCTGCAGCTTCTGAGACAAGGTCCCAAGAGGTCAGATGGACCTGAGTTCAAATCCCCCTCCACTTACCAGGTCGTAACGGGTGCCACAGCTTCCTCGTGGTCCTCTTAGGACCCAGCCGCCGTGGAGAGGTCCGACGTCAGTGTCCCGGCCACAGCCCCAGCGAGGTCCCTCCGCTGTGAGTGAGAGAGGCTTCCGAGGACTCCAGCCCCCAGGCAGTGAGTCGCCTCCGGGCTCCGAGCCACCCAGCTTGAGTTACAGATGTGTGATCATAGTAAACAACTGTTGGGTTTTTTTAAGCTACTAGGCTTGGGGTGATTATGGATTAAGAGGTGACGGGCAGGCAGGGAAGAGGCGGTATCCACGAATACCTCGCCCTGGGCAAGGGAGAGGCCGAAAGAGCAAAAGGCAGAGACAGAAGGGCCAGGCACAGGGACCTGACTCGCTGAGCACCTGGGCAAAGTCATCACATCGGAGTGTCTTTTTTTTGGCCAACACGAAAGACTCTCACCGAGTCATTTGGCTGCATGCTAACTGTATCTGAAGGAGAGTGAGAGCACGAGATTCCCGAGGCTAACACAGGGACAGCCTTCTTCCCACCCTCCATGCCTCCGCTCCAGCCGGCTGGAACCTCATATTTACACGCGCAGGCTCAGACCCACCCACGTTCTTGAAGCCGCTCTGACCCTGCGCAGAAATCACTCTGGGGACGGGCGGCTCTGATGGACTCTGCTCTTCCAAACGGCTTCTAAGTCAGACCCTTGCTTCCCTGGCTCTTCCATTTGCATTTTGAACTACTGGGCATCACCCAGCTAAACTCTTTGATCATTTCTAATAATTTTGTGTCCATATTCTTTCAAGCCTTTAATATAGAAATATCTTCTGAGAATAATGATAGTTATGTTTCTTCCTTTTCAATGCTGATATCTTTGATCGATTGCTTTGATTGCTTTATTGATTGATTGATTGATTTTTCCTGCGCAGGCTACAATATTGGACAGAACCAAGGATAGAGTTATGCTTGCTTCTCCCTGACTTAAGTGGGCAGATCTGATGTGCAACATAGAGGATGAGGTTTTCTGTAGCATTGGGATTGATAGCCCTTATCACGTTAAGAAAGTGTAATTTTGTTCTTAGTTTGCCAATTTTTTTTTTTTTTAAAGAAAGTATGAGGGCTTGAACCCAGGACCTCATACATGCCAAGCAGGTGCTCAACCACTGCGCCACGCCCACTCCTGTTTTTTTATAAACGGATGTTGAATTTTATCCGTTGCTCCTTCCTCATCTATGCAGATGATCATGTGGGTTTTTTCCTTTAATCTGTAATATGATGAATGATATTTGTAGACTCTCTAATGTTAAATCACCATTATGGTCAGTTATTATAATATCTTACTTTTTATATATCACAGATTGGGTTTGCTAACACTTTGTCTAAGATTTTTGTGTAGATTTCCATGAGTGATTTCGACCTACAATTTTCCTTTCTCACGCTATTCTTGTCTGATTTTGGTACCAAGATTATACTGGTTCATAGAATGAGTTGAGAAATATTCCTTCTTTTTCTATTCTTTGAAATGGTTTGTATTAGACTACAATATTTCAAACATTTGGTAGATCTCATCTGTAAGAATCACGGGGCCTGGTGTTTTCTTTGTGGGAAGATTTTAAATAACTACTCAATTTCATTAACAGGACCATTCAGACTTTCTACTCCTCTTCGAGTCACTTTTGGTAGTCATATTTTTTCCTAAGCGTTTTTCTATTTCCAGGCCACATGCTGAGTTGGAAAAACCCTGGCCTGGCCATACCTAAGGTGTATTCCTGCCTCCTGAATACTTCACTGGGCTCTCTCGATTTTTTCTCTAGTCTATTTGGAATCACAGTCCCTTTGTAAGTTGGCTTCTGTATCAAGATGGTTTGGGCTCCAAGTTACAGAACATTTGACTGAGAATGGCTTAAACTACAAAGCATTTTTATTATTTCGTGTTAGAAGTCCAGAGATAAGCAACTCTCAGACTGGTCAGTGGCACAATGAAGCCAGCGAGACCCAAACGACCCTTTCTTCCTGCCCCACCTCCCCAGCCTGTGGGCCTGCCCTGAGCTTTGTGTCACATGTCACCTCTGCAGCTCCAGGCCTCACATGTGTGGACAGGAAAGCACGCCCCAGGAGGGGGAGGAATGCCCGCCTCCCACCGCAGCTGATTCCCCTGGTCCTATGGGCCAGAGCTGATCTAGAAGGGACAGTGGACAGCTGAGTCGCTGCTGCACCTCCTGGCTTAGCCTGGTTTTCCTGCTCGTCCCTTGACTGACCACTCAGGCCTGCTGCTGTCCAGGCCAGGTTAGCAGAGAATACTGGAATGGGGGAAAGCCTGGATTGGAGGCAATTGCCGATCTCTGGGGTATAAATACCCCCCGGTGGCCGATTTCAAACTACTGACATGATGTCACTGGATGTGGAGTTGGGAAGAGATGTGCACAGCAGGTTCTCCTGAGCCTGTACCTGCCAGCTCCCACGGACCCCTGACTAGAACCCGGCTGGGTTCTGCGTTTGGGTTGGGGGAAGGGGCCTACCCTGCTCTGGCCCGAGGGTTGTAATCAAAGTGTTAAAGGGACTGGCTTGAGGCAAATGAGAGACCATTTACTGAGCACCTACTGTGTGCTAGTGATATACAAATGTCACCTTGATTCCTGACTAGGAAGCTGACTCAGAGTTTAGGGTATGCAGGGACTTATGATGGAATCAGAATCCAAACCCCGGTGTGTCGCCACCAAAACCCATGTCTTTCCACCCAAAAAGAAGATTCAGAATAGATTCAACTAACCCTCATTCAGCATCTGCAATGTGCCGGGGATGGCACATTAAAAGTGGGGGATTGCATTATTCAAAATGGCCAAAAAGTGGGGAAAAAACATATGTCCAGGGAAACGGATGTAGCTCAAGTGGTTGAGCGCCTGCTTCCCATGTACGGGTCCCGGGTTCGATCCCCAGTGCCTCCTAAAAACAGGCTGAAAAACCAACTCTCATGGGGAGCAGATGTAGCTCAGTTCAGTGGTTGAGCACCTGCTTCCCATGTACGAGTTCCTGGGTTCAATCCCTGGTACATCCAAAAAAAAAGAAAAAGTCCAGCAACTGATGGTAGATAAACAAAATGTGGTGTAGCCATACAACAGGTTATTTTTCAGCCATAACAAGGAACAAAGGATTAATACTTGCTAAAACATGGATGTACTTTGGAAACAGTAGGTTAGTGGAAGAAACCAGACATAAAAAGTCACATATGGGGAAGCAGTTGTGACTCAACCACTTGGGACTCGCCTACCACATGGGAGGTCCTGGGTCACGTCCTGGGGTCTCCTAAAAGAAGCTGACAGGTGCCGCTTTCCACCACAACAGAGCTAGATGCGGCGAGCTAGACTCCGCCCCCATCACAACAAGCAGAGGCCACAACAAGCAGATGCCACAGCCCGTGAGGGAGCAGATTTGGCTCAGGCCGTTGGGCACTCGCCTCCCACGTGGGAGGTCCCGGTTTGGTTTCCGGTGCCTCCTGGAGAAGACGCGCAAACAACAAGCAGACAGATGAGTGAGCCATCTGGGGGAAGGGGGGAATAAATTTAAAAAAAAAGAAAAAGAAAAGTAAAATAAAAATAAGTCTTTAAAAAATAAATAAATAAATATATTTAAAGTCACATATGTTTGATTCCATTTATGTAAAATGTCCAGAATAAGCAAATGCATAGAGACTGGGAAAGTAGATCAGTGGTTGCTAGGGGCTGGGGGGGGTGCTATAGGGAGAGCCTGCTAAGGGGTACTGGGTTTCCTTTGGGGTGATGTGATGCTCTAGAATCAGATAGTGGCGATGGCTGCACAACCTTGTGAATTTACTAAAAACCACTGAATTTTTCTTTGTAAAAGTGGAGGATTAACTGGAAAGGCATCTTCCTTGCTCCCCCCACCCCCCAGCACCCTGCACCACCCCTGCCCTGTGCAAAGCAAGCCTTGCACACTTCTTTCTTTCTCCCCAAGTACTCGCAACCGCCCTGTGATTGGGTGATACTGGAATTGCCAGTATTGGCAGATAAGAAACCTGAGGCTCAGAGACAAGTTAAGTTGCCTCAGAACACACAGCCGGTGCACAGCACAGCCGGGACTCGGGCCACTGTCGACTCCTTAACACGACGCTGTTGCAGAGTGATGTCGGGGCATCTCGGACCTCCTCTCTCCTCCTTCCAGGAGGCTGGTTGGGAGCCTTGGAAGTAGAGGCTACATGGCCTGGAGGCCGCTAGGTGCCCGCCCCCCGTCAGGAACAGAAGAGACTGAGTGCTGGGCTGGGGGTCCCTCTCTGGCAGGGAGGAAGCCTCCCAGGACCCCCAGTTCCGCTCCTGCGTGACTGGGCGGTGCTCATCAAGCCTCTTTCCCTCTTGAGCCTCACTTCCCTCACCCCCAAAAAGGACAGGACTGCAAAGACCAGTGGCCTCCCCGGGGCTGGGCTGCCTCTGGGCGTGTTCTGGAAACTTGGGGGGCTCCGTTCTGGTTGTCACAAGCCACGGAGGGTGCTGCTGGCATTTTGTGCAAGGAAGCTGCGGTGAGTGGGACAATCCCAGAGACCCTCTCCACTTTCCAGCATCCCACCTGACCTGCACATCAACCAAATCCCTTTTATAACTCAGGGGTCTAGACCCTAACCCTGTGGTTTTGGCTTCTGTTTTCTGGCAGAGCGCATTGGATTTTCTAGGAATGCAACTGCCATGGAGTCAAGGGGAGGCTGCTCCTTCCGTCTGGAACTTTACTACGGGTTTTTCACCATTTTAGAAAATCACATCACTGGCAGCAGTGGCTTCGTGGTGTCTGAGCCACGTGTTGGTCTGCGTCTGCCACTGCCACGCGAGCGGCGATTCCACGTGGAGAATCCATCGTGCATCTGGTATGTTCAGAGCTGAACGTCTGGCTTCTGAAATCCATACCATTCTATTACAAGTTATTTTCCTTTTTCTTTACATTACAGTTAGGCCATTACATTGATTATCTTGTAATTTGTGTGTAGGTGGGTCATATTTTTTATGAATTCCATTTTAGAATAATAAAAGGAACATTACAAAATATGTGTTGTTGTTTTTTTAAATATTAGGTCTGGGAAAACTGAGTGACATGATTCCTTCAGATTCCTTCTGGCTTTTAAATAGTTAACCTGACCTTGGAAAACCTTTCCAGAACTCTAATAAAGCCAGGCGCGGTGTCTCTAAGCAGCCCTCCACGCACCACCGCCCCCGTGACCCGGCGCCTCCGGAGGCCTGGAGGAGGCGCCTGTGCCCCCACGGCCCCGCGGCCTGTCTGTGGCGCTCGCCGCGCCACACCTTCCCTGCCTCCTCTACAGCTGGAAAAGGAGGGCGCCGAGAGCCCACACGCAGAGGCCTTCTCACGAAGCCTTTGTGCTCTGACAAGTTCAGTGCTTCACTGGAAAGTTCTGCCGAAAGGGGAAGAGCAGAGCTCGGAGGGCGCCTTTGGTGAAGTCCTAGTGCGCTCGGGTGAGCGGGTGCCCGCGGCGTCCCTGCCTCCTAACGTTTCTCCCGGGCTTGTCTTACGCTCGCCTCGTCTCCAGCTTAAAACACTTTAACAGAAGCTCGTGGGACGGCTTAGGCACCACCTTCTCCATGGGTGCGGCATGGAACGTTCAGGAAGGCTGGCAGCTGGGATGCGTGCAGGGTGGTAGCTGTGTCGGGGAGACGGGGGAGAAAGCGGCAGTGGGAACCAACCAAAACCAGCCTGAAGCAGGGGGAGCAGCCGTCCCGGGGGCGCTGCCCGAGGGCGCCAGCCCTCCCTTCTCCCGTGGAGATGGAGGCAACAGCGCCAGGCTCGGGCCAGCTCGAGAGCAGGGAGGCCGGGCTCCAGCTCGGAGTCCCTGGACTTGCAGGGCGGCAGGGACAGCACGGCGGGGTTGAGAGGCGCTGGGCCGGGCAGGTGCGTCTTGCCTCGCCTGGGGCTGCTCCGGCCGCAGCGGCTCAGACCAGGGCAGCCTTCAGCTCTGCTTCCCTCGCTGGCTCGGGCTCTTGGGCTCTGGATTCCAAAGTCCCGGAGGAGAGTGGTGGTTGGGACAGATCCGCCTTCTGGGGCCCATCGGCTCGCACATAAACGCCACGGCCGCCAGGGCCACGCTGGCGGCAGGGCCTCTGCTGGGCAAGGCCTCGGGGAAGGGGCCTGTGGCCGTCTCCTGGTGCTGCCCTAGCAGAGACACGCAGTCTGGGGGCTCGCAAGAGCACACAGTCCCGGGCCAGAGGGCGGAAAGGAGGTGGGCCGCGCTCCCGCCGAGGCTCCGGGAGGCCTCCGTGGTGGCCGGCCGCAGCCGCGCAGCCCTTCAATCGCTGCCTCCGGTCACGTGGACTCCTCCCTGGGCTGCGTGTCTGTCTTCTCATAAGGACGTCAGCCGTGCTGGATCAGGGCCCAGGATGACCGCATCTTAATTCATTCCATCTGCAACAGCCCTGTTTACAAACAGGGGCCTATTCTGGGGCTCTGGGGTTTAGGACTGAACGTATCTTTTCTGGGGACAAAGTTCAGCCCACATCAGGGTCTATGGCGGAAAACCCAGAAGGTCGGGAAAGAGCCCCATCCCTTCCCATCAACGCCCATCCCCAAGTCCCTCCATGCAGCCATCAGTCGCAAAATGGTGTCCCGGATGAGCACGTAAGGGAGGCAGGGGGTTTCTGTGAACAGGCAGGTGGTTTATCCACTGACTGAGCCCCAGCTGCCCTCCACTGGGGGCTTGGGAATTCCAATAGGAGCTATCATTTATTGAGCTCTTACTAGAGCCCTGGAACTATTCAAATGAATATATATGAGCATAAACATTTATAGTCTCTATCTATAGATCATATATAGTCTATATAGTCTTTAGTTTATTAATAATCCTATTAATAGTAGAATATGTATATTCTATTAATTTTATCCTTAAAAGAGCAATTGTATTTCATTACTATCAGACACCATTACGTGACGTACTTGCAAGAATTTAAAAATCTCTCTCATTTAAACAATGGCATGTCATTACTTGTAAACACATCCCAATTTCAGGTGTTGAAATCAATGAAACACGGTATTATCGTCACTGCTATTTTACGGATAAGGAAATCAAGGTTAAGGACATTTACATATTAAAGGAAAGAGCCAAATTTCAACTCCAAGAAGTGTGACTCCTGGGCTGCCAGCCACTGTGCACACAGCTCTCTCGCTGAAGGAGACTGCGGAGTTGCCCACTGAAAATCTTGGCTGAGTCGGCTGGCTACCATCCAAATCCACCGTGTCCTTCCTTCTTCAGAATTACAACCCACGTGTTTTGGTGGGACGCCAACAAGAAATTCTATTTTCCAGGCTCCCTTGCAGCTAGTTCTGGCCAATGGGTTGCAAGCAGAGGTGTGGAGTAAAACTTCTAGGCCTTGTCCTTACAAGGCCAAGGGGGTGCCCTTCATTTCTTCTTCCCACTCTGCCCTGGCTGGAATGCTGATGTGCTGGCAGGAGTGGGAACAGCCATCTTAGACCTTGAGACAGAAACCACATATTGGGATTGGCAGAGCTACAAGATAAACACAAAAGGGCACCCAAAGCTGCCATGTCAGCCTGGATGGCTGAAGCTTGGGCCATTGCAAGTGAAAGAAATAAACTTCCATCTTGCCTGCGCCATCGTCATTTTGGCGTTTGTTACAGCGGCTAACGTGCAATCTTCATCAGCACGCACCATTTGGCCAGGTGCTGCCTGGAGGCTCAGACCTTGCCCTCTACAAGTTGCTCATGAAATGAGAATTACATAAACCACTATAGCAGGTTGATATTATTTATGAATTCCAAAAAGAGATATTGATTATGTTTGTAAACTGGTCTGTTCCTCTAGGCATGATACCCTTTGATTGATTTAAATTCAAAGGCTTTACATTTACTTGATTAAATCAAGATTAGGGCATGCAGGGTTGAGTCCCTGCCCCCTTGGTGGGCCAATAAAATAGACTCTTACACAGAAGTAGATGCACAGAGAAGATACACAGAGGAAGAGAGACAGCTCCATAGACATGGCAGAGCCCCAGGAAAAGAGATGAGGCATTTGCCTTATAGTTTGCAGCTGAAGAGACCAGAGCCCTGAGCAGCTGAGCAAGCCTGGAAAGAAACAAGCTCCAGAGGAAGAGAGACAAGCCCTATGCCAGCTTACAGCTGAGATCAGAAGCTGGACCCTGGACCCTCGCAGACATCGCCCACCATCTTGCTTCAACGCGTGGAACAAACATTTGGTGAGGAAGTACCTCTTATGGTACCTTGATTTGGATTCCTTAGGGCCTTGTAACTGTAAGCTTCTACCCCAAGTAAATGCCCTTTATAAAAGCCAACAGAGTTCTGGTACTTTGCCTCAGCACCCCTTTGGCTGACCAATACAACCACCTAACGTGGCATTGAGCGCAGAGCAGGCCCAGGTTAAGGTCAGCTTCTCACATAGACATGGGAAACCCAGCCTTCCCGGCTTGGATATCTTCATGCTTTCCTACTTTCTTCAAATCCTGCCCATGAATGGTAGGAAAACCAGCAAGACCATTCTGTTTCTGGGTTCCATTGCCCCACCCTAGTGCTTATACCTTAAGAAATGAAAAGTTTTCTTCATATCTAGAACAATCCGTAAGTCAGCGCTGGACTGCCTTTACATAGATGGGTGTTCCCCTCTGGCTGACGGTCACTTTCCACTTTTGCCTTGGGGACCCAGCCCTGGCCAACTCCCCGTGGACTTTCTCTCTCCCACCCTTGACCATGCCAGAGGATGGCTCATGACCAAGCCCACCCAGCCTGTGGTTCTCCGTCCCTCCAGCCACAGCGACTGGTTTAGGGATGAGACTCTTGCCCAAGCTAGACCAACCTGGATCTTCACTAAGAATCGACGCATGGATGTTGGGAGAGTCAGGGGCTATCTCTTCAACTGGGATTTGACCTGTAAGGATGGTGAAATTGATAGTAGCTGCTATGGCTGCGTAACAAATTACCCCGAACATGGTGACATATAATGACCACTCAGCATGCTTGTGGGTTCTGTGGTGAGGACCAGGCCCAGAGTGGACGACTCGTCAACTATGCAACATCAGGGCCTCAGCTGGGAGACTCAGAGGCTACGGCTGGAATGACCTGAAAGCTCATGCCTGCATTTCTGGCTGCCGGCAAGGCCTCAGTGCCTCTCCATGTGCTCTCTCTGCGAGGGCAGCTTGGGACTTCCTCGCAGCATGGCCGCTGGTCTCCCAGGCTAGCGTCCTGAAAGAAGAGAGCCAGGCAGGAGCCGCGGGCCTTTCGAGACCTAGCTGGGAGGTAGCACCAGGGGCTTCGCCACATTCTACTGGTAAAGGCGGCCCGTCAGGGTCAGGAGGAGGGAGCAGGTGTCCCACGCTGGGTGGAAGGGTGTCAACGTTACTTTTTAGAAGTGTGTGCAGAATGGGAGAGATCTTGGTGTGGCCCAATTTGGAAAATACAAGCTGCCACAGAAGCCTAGAGCTGCTATTGTGAGGCCCCAAGGCAGGGCCTTCCTACGTCCATCACTATCACCCTT
>JAQZBX010088054.1:0-12770 GCA_029593785.1 Cabassous unicinctus | reverse complement strand
CTAATTCTTCAAAAATTGAAACTTCCTGGTTACCATACATACCAAGGGAAGGGGGAGGAAAGAATATGTGGAACATAGGGCATTTTTAGAGCAGTGGAATTGTTCCACATGATCTTGCAATGAAGATACATGCCATTATATATTTTGCCAAAGCCTATTAAAGGGTAAGGTGTGAAATGTAAACCATAATGTAAGCCATTGACCATGGTTAGCAGCAATAGCTCAATATATGTTCATCAATTGTAACAAATACACGGTACTTATGTAAGATGCTATTAATAGGGGAAAATGTGAGAGGGGGAGTGGTTGGGGTATATGGGACTACCCTAAATTTTCTATGGGACTTTTTGGTAATTTAAAGCTTCTTTGAAAATAAATTGAAAACAAATAACACACTGGGGGCAAAAAAGAATATATGCTAATATAAACATAATCATATTATAAATCAGTTGATTACAGTTGCTTTAAGGAAAAGAAAGCAAGTAAAAACAGAGTGAAGTGAGCATGCTATTTTTCACTCAGCTTTCAGGAAAGACCCATATATGATGTGAAATTTGAAGAGTCCACTCCTGGAAGAGAAGGCAGGAGACATGAGGATATAAAAGGAAGTTTGTGACAAGAAGAGAGAACATCAAGGAGAATGACCATAAAAAATGACTTGTTTCAGATGTTGAGGTGAACAATATACCTTTTGCAGTAGGTAAATGAGTAAGAGAACAGGGAAGAGAGATGTCTTCATAGAAGGTTTACATACAAGTCAGGCTTGCTGCTGCTGAAACTTCAAACTCAGGGAGCCCTTTATCTATATGGTGAACATCTCACATTACATTAATTTGCTTGCAAAGCTATCCCACCAAATGAAATGGAACTAGCCCAATTGCCATTTGTAGGAATGTGTACAGACTCTGTTTTATAGGAGACACCTACTGGAATATATGAGCTCATAAACCTTTTCTCTAAGAATGTTCACACCCCATGAAACACACATGTCACAGATGCACACACACAGAGAATGAACACTTTGGCATCTGAAGGCCAAATTAACACCATGCTCACACCAACCACACTGATTATGCCAGGAGTAAATACAATCCAAGCTGACAACATCATATTTTCTATTCCCTAAATATTTAGAAATGGTGTTCTGAAATTCTAGCTGACAAGCCTTCCTTGGACATGTAAACATGTTGCTCCCTTTTGTTATGGTCACTTTCTGCCCTTGGTTTAAAGAAACGTAAAAGTTTGCTCAATAATAAGGGAAGAAGGTGACAAAAGGACTTGAAGAAAAGGGAAATATAAACTCAGGTATTCCCTGAGACTATGAGGAAGAAAACCTTCCTTGATTCTGACAGCATTCTGAACCCAGTTATATCCCTTTGAAACCCAGAAAAAACAATAAAAGAACAAAAGCAATTCATGCAAAAGACAAATTTAGTGATATCTTTTTACTGTGACAAGACACTTAACAGATTGAACACTCCAGAATAAAGTGAACAATGGGAATAAACAAATATTTTACAATTCAAAATATATAAGTAAAAAAAAAGTTGGGATTTTTGTTGTTGAACATCAAACATCTGAAGTTTTTTATAAATGATATTAAATGCAAAATTTTTGGAATCATATAAATATAATTTTGAATCTCAAATGTGTGAAATATTTGGTAGTAAAATTTGAATCTTAAGATTTTTACCTAAATAGTAAGCATTATAACATCAATCCTCTTATGATGTTTAGCAGACATGATCAATACATGTGAAAACTTCAGCATCACTCCATCCTTTCGGCAAAGAATTGATTATCACTGCTGATGAGATAAGGCACATTTTTCTACTTGCTCTCAAATGCCTCATTATTTCTGCATCTTTCAGACTCTATTCAACAGCAGTATTTCAGGTCCTCAGCATACTTTCCAGCAACCATATACTGGAAAATATTTTAGATTACAAAAATAATAAAGGCAATCTGCAGTCCAATGGAAAGAAAAATACCTTCCAAACGATGACAGAAGTTGATGCAATTTCAAAGACAGATCTAACTACAAAAGGCCAAAAGGCACAATAAGGAAAACAGATGGGAAAGACAGGTGGCAATAAGTGTAAAATAGTGATCTAGTAGCTGAATGGAAGCTGAAATTTCTAAGTTTGAAAAGGAATGAGAGAAACATCATATTTAACACTGAAAGATGTTCACACATTCCCCCAAATTGGTGTATATAGACATAGAAGAACTAAAGGGCAAAGTGGAAACTTGGAGAAACACCTGCAGGTCTTTGAAAGATTACTTAAATAAAAAAAGATAAAGACGAAAATTTAGTCCTAGTATATAAAAAGTAAAGAACTGATTAAACAATTCACAATGGGGAGAATAAATGACCAATAAAATTATAGTTAACTTCATCTATAAAAAATAATTGCCAAATAAATATTGCAGTATACCCCATTCTACCCATTAAATCAAAATAGCCTTTTTAGGTCAATACCCAGTGTAAAAGTATATGTCTTAAGAAATCCTGTTGCAAGGAAATATCTAACTTAATTGGATATCCCATCATTTCAGCTATTTACTTAAATATGCCTCATGTGAAATGTTAACGCAATGCCTCACTTCCCTGCACATTCTGACACTGCTAATACGCCATCTCCCTGTTCCCATTTAACTGCAAAGCTCCTTGTGCAGATATTCTACTTTTCCTGGAACTGCTTTATTCCTGCAATTCCATTTTCTAAGTGAGCTTCCATCCCCATTTCTTAGTCATCCAGAATGAGCCTTGCATTGCTGATTCAAATGAACACATTCTTTTTGAAATAATAGTAAAAATTCATTAACTGAGCAAGTGGGAAAACAAGTACAAGGATCTCTCAGCTCTGGTTGGCTCCCAGATGAGCTCAAGTAAAAGTTCTTCACTTCTATCCACCCTGACTCTTCCTTGTAGGATCTACTGAGTTCTCTGACTCACCTGGATGGAATCTCTTAGAAGGTTTTCTGAGGAAGTACGAAATCTTTCTAGGGTCGTTGATGATGGAGAATGAAACTCTTTCCCCAAACAAGACAGCAGGAAAGAGTCAAGCATCTGTCCCCAAACCAGACTTATGATCCCCAAAACAAACAACCATGTCTTGTCCAGTTCAAGGGTGCACATGATAAAGGATGGCAGCAGAGGAGATATTTACAGCTTTCCTATATCTGCTCATTAGGCAACATTCCCTCTTGTTACTCCAACCATTGAACAATCATTTCCCTGTGGGACACTGGTCTGGACAGAATGAAAGTATTTCTTAATTATTCTCTGTTCTCCAAACACCAGGTTATGAGTCAGGGGACCCATCTCAAAAGACTAGTTGTCTTAGTTCTTCAAAGCACGGACTTGCACTGAGGATACAGGCATAGTAGCTGCCTTCAGAAAATTACTATTTTTCTCTACAACAAAGTGGAAAACTGTATTAACTTGATGTAAAACCATGGATGCTACACCATTTTAGTTCATTGTGCTATTCCAAAGCAATTAGGAATATTATGCTTCTAACACAAGTTAAGACCTGAAATGTATTCCCTTATCCATAAAATGATTGCTGATTATAAGAAATATATTTAGAGATGTTTATGTACCACGTCCCTAATTGTGGAAGTCTCATTTAATTTTCCCCATATCCTTAAAAATGATATGTAATTTAGTTAATAGATCCAGCATAATTTATTTTTCTAGACTGAAAAGAAAACAAATATATATATTAATTTTTATAGTAGAAACATAAATACAACTCAAAATTTTGCATTTTGTCCCTTCCAAGTACACAATGTACTGGTAAAAATGAATTCACAATATTTCACTATACTTAACATACGTTATCTAAAGTTTATCTCACATCAAACAGAAAATCTCAAACTTTTAAGCAATAATTTTCCATTCCCATTGCCTCAGTCTCTTGGTGAACTGTAACCTAATATTTTTTTTTCTATGAATTTGCTTCCTCTAAATATTTCACATTAGCAAGATCACATAACATTTTTCTTTTTATTTGTATTATTTAACCCAGCATGATGTCTTCAAGGTTTTTTCATGCAGGAGCAGGTAACACATCTTCATTCTTTTTTTTTTTCAAGAAATTTTATTGAGGTGAAATTCACATAACATAAAAGTAACCATTTTAAAGTGAACGATTCAGTTGCATTTCGTATATTCACAATGAGGTGCCACCACCACATTTATGTAGTTCAAAAACATTTTTATCACCCTTAAAGAAAACCCCAGGCACATTAAATATTTACCCCCATTTTCCTATTTCCCTAGACCCTAACATCCACCAATCTGCATTATGTCTCCAAGGATTTATCAATCCTGGATATTTCATATGAATAGAATCATATAATATTTGACTCTTTGTGTTTGACTTCCTTAACTTAGCATAATGTGTCCAAGAATCATGAAATTTCTAGCATGTATCAGTACTTCATCCCTAATTACTACTGATGTTGAGCATCTTTTCATGTGCTTATTGGACATTTGTCTATCTTCTAGGGAGAAACAATTTTTTCAAATCCATTGCCCATTTTTATATTGTATTGTTTGTATTTTGTTGAGTTGTAAGAATTCTGCGTTTATTCTATATATTTAACACTTATCAGTTATATGTTTTCCATGTAGGTTGCATTTTCACTTTCGTATTCAAGAAGTTATATATTTAAAGAAAATCATGTGGAAAATAAAGATTTACCATATACCAACTTTATTATTAAAACCTGCATTAACGCGGTATATTTGTTACAACTGATGAATTATAATGATACTGCCTAGAATCCATTGTTTACATTAGGATTCCATTCTGGAGTTGTACAGTCCTATGGCTGTTTTGTTTTTTTATTCTACCCACACACAGACAGCCTAATATTTCCCCTTTTAACTTCATTTAAATATATGTAAATAAATTTCCTTGTATCTCTTTTATATTTATCCTCTGAAATGATGGGATATAAATATATTTTGTAAATGTTGCCCTGGGAACATATGTACAAAGATGTGTTTGAGGTTATGAGAATTAAATCAACTCAAAGATTTCCATCTCTTCATCCGGGTCACTTTCCCTGAGTCACCTATACTTTAATGAATTTTCTATTCATCTCAATATGCACTTCCTTATTTCAAGATGATATATCATCCATCTTTTACCTGCAACGTCTATTAAAGATCTTGCGCGGAATAGCTTTTTCCAATCTTTCATTTTAACTTTGTTCTTTCTTGGGACACAGCTGTTCCCTCTTTCTGTAGTTCTCAAAATATTTATTATGAATATTTTCAACCATGAACCACTTTAAAAGAATAGTAACTTGTACACAATTATTTAAGTGGTTCTCAGTATTCTACCCTTCTGGGTTTAGTTATACTTTCATTTTTTGTTGTTGTTGTTTAGTTTTTGCTGGATTATGTTAAAGCAAATTCAAGAAATCTTATGAATTCACACATAAATAATTGCTGTATGTATTTCCAACAGATAAGGACTATTTTTCGAAATAATCATACCATTTTCATACCTAAGAAAATTATTTCTTAGTCTCATCTAACACCCAGAATGTGTTCAATTTTCCCTGTCTCAAAATGTCTTTATACAATATTATTGCACAAATCATGATTCAAACAGGTCCACAAGTTGCATTAGGTTGGTTAGTCTGCTAAATATTTTTCCCTTCAAAAAATCTTAATATTTTTGGCTTCCCTGGGTTTGAAGTCCCAGTTTGAATCAGCACAAATGAAATAAATGCTTTGTTTAAAATATTGGCTTTTATTCCCTTCTGTGCTAAAGATATAGTAAGGAGTGAATTAGGAGCCTTTTTTATTTTTACATTATTATTAACTAAAGTCCATATTTTTTCATATATTTCCTTGTTTTTTAGCTAATCTCCCTTTGTTCACTGCCCCTGCCTCTTTCCTATATCCTTGTAGTGAGAACTAAACACTAGACAGGTGGTGTCATTCTGTTCTATACATTTTAATTGCCCTATCACCCTTTCCTGTAATTGTTTTAGCAGATCTTTATCATCATTACTTGCACCCATTACTTCATTAGTTGGCTCCCAAGTCCTTTTGACCTGACAGCAGTTGTCCTTGAGGACTTGCTAACTGACACAAGAAGCTTCATGTTAATTTTGCACATTTCCTGCCCTGTGACATTGTACTAGCCATTTCCCCAAGGATTCCTGGTTCCTTTTAGCAGGAAATAGTATTTAGAGTCCACAATCTGGGCACAAAAGTTGCTCATTGCTAATGGGATATCATTATATCTAGGCTGTTTCAAGGATTTAGTTAGGAAACATTTTATATAAAGAGAAAAGTTGTGAGTTCATTTTGATATTTCTAATTAAAATGAAAGATTACAGGGTACTTATTTCTTTGATTTTATTTACTTTTGTGTTGGTTTGGAGCTACATTTCCAGAAAAACATGTACTTAAAGTTTCCATTCCTGTGCATGTGAACCCACTATAAATAGAACTTTTTGATGAAGTTACTTCAGTTAAAGTGTGGCCCAACTGAATCATGATGGATCTTAATTCTATTCCTGAAGGCCTTACAGGGAAGGACATAGAGATAAAATCTCAGGAACACAGAGAGAAGCTGTAAATCAACAGAATCCAGAGAAGTCAGGAGAAGCTGTCCTATGCATTGCCATTTGCAGGAAAAGTGAAGGACCAAGGATCTTTAGCAGTCAGCCCCAGAACACCAGTCTTCTGAGAGAAAGCATTGTCTTGATGACAACTTGAATTTGGACTGCTCCTAGCCTCAAAATGATAAGCCAATCAGTTCCTGTTGTTCAAGCCAAAAAAAAGATCTTTTTATGGGGTTCAAGCTGAGATAATTGTTAAATGGTGGGAAAAATAGATTGGTGGATCGGTAAGTATACACTGCAGTCTGGATGAAGAAGTTTTTTTAAATTATATTAAACACAAATTGTTTGGAGTCAGATAAACCTGGTTTTGAAACCTGTATGTACCATGTGTTTGCTGATAAAATTTGATTGGAAGTCAACCACTCTGAATCTTAAAACCTTCCCTTATATAGTAGGGATATGGCATCCATTCTCCTAAGAAGGTTGAGAGACAATCAATATATGTAAAAAGCTCCACATTGTTCCTTCCTGCTAGTAAATGAGTTTATCAACGGTAATGAGATGAGGCTGATTTGTCTTCTAGTTTTCAAATGGCTCATTCTTTCCACACCTCATGTCCCCAAACCTGTGGTCCTATTTCATTTCCTTATCACCTCTCCTACCAATCACAGAATGAGCAACCTGCAAGCTGATACTCATACAAAGCCAGTCATCTTCTATATTACAATGTTGATGGTCAAATTCCATGACATGCAACTCTTACTGGACAATGAAGGCAGCATTCAACAGCCACAAACAGAAGCTTCACTCTCTATGGCTGACCTGACAGCACCTCCTCTCACTGCTACCAGCCCTCATCCGCTCTGATTTTCAAGATATTAAATGTGACATACACCTTTACCAGAAGTCCATAGTCTCCATATTCAGTGAATTCACATTTCTGCTTCCTTCTTCCTAGAGTCTCTGCAACAGTTCCACTTGATAATTTTTTCACTCCTGTTCCTTCTAGAGACTAATAAACCCCTTCAGGATAGCCTGGCATCATCCCCTTTTGAACCTCTTAACATCTTCACAGGTGTACTTAATTTGGATGGTAGAAACTATGATTTCATGTTGATTTTATTTAAATTTATGTATTTTCTCTCTGCCAAAAGTGAATGCCTTGAGGGATATAGCAATGTTCTATATATTGTTCTCCCAGACCTGTTCAGTAGGTGTCTGTTTATAACAATGGTTGGTTAAATACACATTTTGAGAATGAATGAAAGAATGTGGTTTCACAGAAATGTCAATGAAGGAAAAACTAAAAGAAGCAGAGAATTGCTAAAGTACATTCAGAAGACAGCTTAGAGGAATATTCTGAGACCAGATTCCATATGTGGGTTAATACTTTATTTTGTAAGAATTATAGAATAGATTAAAATGTATTGTAAGAAATGCAAAAGTGCCTCATATGTAGTTAGATTTCATTCAAAATAATTTCATGATATTCGTCATTCAGCCATATGTGTGCTCTTTGAGTGCCTTGCAGATCAAAAGTTTAAGTGTGTTTTTGACTCTGTGAAATGGTCAAATTTTCAAAAATCACTCAAATAAAAGCAAAATAGTTTCAAAAGAAGAGCAGTCCTTGCTTATGGGAAAAGGTCCTATGACTGGAAGCTGAATAGAAGAGGGAGGTTGGAGTTAGAGCAGGAAGGCTGTGTTGAAGACAATCTCCCAGACTCAAAGGCTTGGACAGAACAGAAGTTGTTGCTGCCCCTGCCTTGTCACTGTCTGGACACCACACCTTGATCTACCTGCTATTTCTGGGCCTGTCTCGTATTTATTGTATCATATTGGTTTCTCATGGTTCCTTAGTGGATGAAGCAGTTCCCTCAAAAACATCCTTATTCAGTCATGTTTCATTTTTATTCTAAGGCTTTGGGTTTTGACTTCTTGTTTTGACAACTCCAAGGGGCACAATCCAGTCCCAATTATATTCTTTGTCACATAGGCAAAGTACTTCACGGACCATAATTGCTAATATTCTGGGCAAACCATGACAATCAATGCTTTTGATATGATTTATCTTTGCTCAAATGATGTTTTCTTGAGGTCTTTAGGGAATTGGCACAATTTTAATTGTCCTTTCGTTTCTCCAGTACAATGTGTGATCCAAGTGAACAAAGTCTACAATTGCTTTATTCTTTTCTGTGTTCTTGTGAAGTTATGTGAATATTATTCAATTTTTCAAACAACAAATTTGAAGAATATGTAAATTTATGGAATAAAAACATGGCAGGGGGAATTAAACCAGGTTAAATATTGTTATTTCAAAAGAACTGTATTAGCCAAAATTGATTGGAATTTATAAATCTAAATTCTCAAAGACAAGGTGGAAAATGAAAATAATTTAACACTATTGATGAAGATTAATAATTAAATATGAGAAGACCTGTAAATAAAGTAATATTCAAATACACTTTTAAAAATTAATGAGATACTTACCTGGCAGGGGAGATACCATGATCACGAAGGTGGTTTTCCCAGGGTGAGGCTCATCCATTGCACTCCAGGTGTGCTGACTCCTACGATTTCCCCAAATGCGGGAAACTCGACTGCATAATTTCTGGTAGTGGGGAACTGCATTCGTGCTTTCCCCTGAAAAAAAAAAATACTAATGGAAGAAGCAGTAACAAAAGATATAATTTTATCTCACTTAAAAATATATGGATTCAAATATGTGTGACTTGAGGGAAGGTGAAAGATAGTCAACTTTTAGTGAAAAATATGTTCAATAAAATGCCCAGGGTGACGCAAATTTTAGAAATAAATCTAACCAAAACAAGAAAAGCGAGAATAAGGGAAAGATAGGTGTAAAAACAATATGCCAATAAGTATAAAAAGTGATTTATTAACTTAAATAACACAGAACAGTCTGAGTATGAAATGCAATGGGAGAAAGACATATAACACTGATAAATTGGACCACACAAAGTGTCTTACTTCTCATACATTCCAGTTCAGTTACATTTGCACAGATATAAAAGAACAAAATTGGGGAAACCAAAATTGGTGAAAAACATACAGTTTCTTTTTGAAAGAATGCAATTTTCAAAAAGGAGTAAAAACACACAAAGTATACAAAACAAAAATCTGAACAAAAGATTTGCAATGAAGAAAATGAATAGCTAATAAATTAATGTATATTTAACCTAACTCATTAAGGAAAATTGTCAATTAAAAGTTTAATCTTCCACAAATTATTCCTCTTCATAAAGAGGAAGATTAAACATCATGAAAATGTCTATCCTACCCAAACTGATTTACAGATTTAAAACAATCCCAATAAAAATTGACACAGCATTTTTCACTAAGATGGAAAAGTTAACTATGAAATTTATTTGGAAAGGCAAGGGGCCCTGAAATGCCAAAGACACATTGAAAAAGAGAAATGAATTTGGAGGAATCAGTCATCTTGGATTTAACACAAAATACAAAGCTACAGTGATCAAAACTGCATGGTTTGACTTTAAGATAGACATACTGACCAATGGAATGGGACTGAGAGTTCTGATATAGATCTTCACATACAGTCCACTGATATTTGAAAAGGCCATGAAGTCCACCTAACTGGGAGAGAATGGCCTCTTCAATAAATGGTGCTTGGGGAACTGGATATCCATATTCAATAGAAAGAGTGAGGATCATCATCTCATCCCTTATATAAAAATTAGCTAAAGATCAATCAAAGATCTAAATATAAAAGCCAAGACCATAAAGATCCAGGAAGACAATGTAGGGAAGCATATACAAATCATGTAGGACGAAATGGTTTTATAAATTTTATACTTAAACCATGAGCAACGAAAGAAAAAATAGATAAATGGGACCTCCTCAAAATTGAAAACTCTATCATTTCAAAGGTGTTTGTCAAGAAATTGAAAAGGCAGCTTATTCAATGGGAGAAAATATTTGTTAACCATCCAACAGAGAGGGGCTTAATATCCAGCCTATATAAAGAAATCCTATATCTCGAAAATATTAAGACAAACAACCCATTTAAAAATGGCAGTTGATTTGCATAGATAGTTCTCCAAGGAAGAAAGCAAAAGCACATGAAAATATGCTCAACATCACTAGCTATTAGGGAAATGCAAATCAAAATTACATTGAGATATCATCTTATACCCATTAGACTGGCGGCTATTAAAAATATAGAGAGCTACAAATGTTGCAGAGGATATGGAGGAGAGGGAACACTTATCCAATGCTGGTGGGAATGTAGAGCGGTCCAGCCATTGTGGAGGACACTTTGGTGGACCCTCAGGAAGCTAAATATAGAACTACCATATGATCTAGCAATCTTACTGCTGGGTATATACCCAGAAGCCTTGAAAGAAGGGAAAAGATCAGATATATGCACACCAATGTTCACTATTGCCAAAAGCTGAAAACAACCGAAGAAATGGATAAGCAAATTATGGTATATACATACAATGGGATATTACTCAGCTGTAAGTAGGAATGTAGTAGTAATACATGGGATGACTTGGATAAATCTTGAAGATTTTATGTTGAATGAAATAACTCAGGCACTGATGGACAAATATTACTTGACCTTACTGTTATGAATTGAGCAAATTGAGGAGACTCACAGTTCTAGAGTCTGAAGTTAGGTTTACTAGAGACAGAAAGAGAGTAAAAGATTGTGAGCCAATGCCCATATTGAAGTCTGTGATAAGGTGGATGGGTGTGACAGCTGTGCAGTGATGCTATTGGGTTTGGCAGTGTTACTCTGTGAGGAGTGCAGTGTGGGGACTGTTGGGTTGGACTAACCATGGAACTGAGAGAAAGGTCATGGAAAGGAGTAATTGAACTCTGGGGATTTCAACTTTGTGGTTAAAACTAAATGTTGGGAATGTTCTTTTGGCAAATATGGCATGGGAGGGTTACTGGTGTAGAGTGATCGACATGGGAAGGTATATTGAACCAATCACCCAGTGGCAGACTTCTAAGGAATATGTAAATGTTAATTTTGTCATAGTGTGTTATAGAAGTGGGTAGAGACCCACACAATAAACAAGAAAATATTAAACTCTCATCCTGGGGAGTCCTGCTGTGTTCTCAAAGAGAGAGACAAGAGTCTTTCTAGAAGATAAGCGGTATCTAATAAAAGAAAATAGAACAATATGTCAAGCTCTCAATATTACTGCAAGTAATTATGAATCTTATTCTTCAAAAAATGAAACTTAGTGGTTACCATAGGTTCTGAGGGGAAATTGAGGGAAGAATAAAATAGATGGAATATACAGCATATTTAGTGCATTATAATTGTTCTGCATGATCTGGCGATAATGTATATAGGCCATTTTAAATTTCATAAAAATGTATAAAAGTATATGGTCCAAAATGAAAATCATAATGTAAACCATTGACCATGGTTAGTACTAATGCTTCATTAATTGTACATCAATTGTACCAAATGTATCAACTGCATGTAAATGTTATTAATAAGGGATCAGGGAAAAGGATGAGGGTGTTGTGTATATGGGAATCCCCTATATTCTGTATGCGACTTTTCAGTAAACTAAAGCTTCTTTGAAGATAAAATGAAAAAAATTAGACACTGGTGGAATATACAGAAGAAAATGTCACTGTACAATGTAGACAACAGATCTTACAGTGATGAAAGACAATGTCTTTTTTATTATTTCAAAATTGTTTAATTTTTCTGTATTTTTTTTTAAACTATCACTATTTCATATTCTTATTACTTTTATTTGGTTATTTTGTTGGCTTCATATATGAAGAAATTTTGGATCACAGAAGTGTCACAACTGTGGCAGGGGAGGATCATTGGTGTGGGGTGTCAGTGGGAAGGGATTCAGCTGGGGCATTCCTCTAAGGCATATTAATGTGTTTATTTGTTTATGGGACATTGTCAAAGTGGGTGGAGTTCCACGCAATAACCAAAAGATTATCAAATTCCTAATCTGTGGAGCTCTGCTAAATTCTCTATTGGGACGGCAAGAATACCAAGTACAGGGGTAGTGTCTATTGAAGGGGGACAGACCATTGCAATGGGCCCTTGATATCGATGATTATACTTATGAACCTTTTCTTCTGAATTTGAAACTTAGACTAATATTATATGTTGCCTAAGAGTTACCTCCTGAAAGCCCCATTAT
>JAQZBX010088053.1:0-12789 GCA_029593785.1 Cabassous unicinctus | reverse complement strand
AAGTACAGGACCTATATGCAGAAAATTACAAAACAATGCTAAAAGAAATTAAAAAAGACTACTGCTTTTAAGTAGTTTTTTTTTTCTTGATTTGGCACTTGCCCTTTTACTGAAGTTTTGTTTTCTGGAGTTTTGAGAAAGGTTTCTGCCAATTCCTACTGATTCTTCAAAGCTTCAGAGGAGGGACGAGCCCTGAAGCATCTCGTTCCACCATCTTGATAAGAACGGGGCCTACATTCAGTACATTTTAAAGTGCCATGTCAATTCTGCTTCTAAATGTCTCTCAAAGCCATTAATTTCTTACCATTCATTTCTTACTGCTGTCTTTCACTTAGACTTTATCAGTAACATCCTAACTGGTAGTTCCTATTTCTAGTTTTCCCCTAGCTAGAATTATGTGATTATGTGTTTAAAATCCTTTCATGGCTTCATTGATTTTTAAAAAGATTTTATTGTGGAAAAATTTATAAAACATAAAATTTGCCATTTTGACCATTTTTAAGTGTACACTTGTGGCATTAAATACATTCATAATGTTGTGCAACCCTTACCACTATCTATTTCCAAAACTTTTCATCATCCCAAATAGAAACTTTATACCCACTAAGCAATAACTTCCCATTTTCTCCTTCCCCCAGCACCTGGAAATCTCTAATCTACTTTCTGTCTCTATAAATTTGACTACTCTAGATATTACATATGGGTGGAATTATGCAATATTTGTCCTTTTGTGTCTGCCTTATTTCACTCAACATGATGTTTTCAAGATTTATCCTTGTAGCATGCATCAGAACTTCATTCCTTTTTATGGCTGAATAATATTCCACTGCATGTATATACCACATTTTGTATATCCATTCATCTGTTGATAGACCCTTGGGTTGCTTCCACCTTTTGGCTATTGTGAATAATGATGCTATGAACCATCAGTGTGAAAATACCTGTTTGAGTCTCTATTTTCAATTCTTTTGGGTATATACCTAGATATCGGATTGCCAGGTCATGTGGAAATTTTATACTTAACTTTCTGAGGAATTACCAGTTTTCCATAGTAGCTGCACCATTTTCCATTCCCACCAACAATGAACGAATGTTCCTATTTCTCCACATCTTCACCAACACTTGTTATTTTTAAAAAATAATAGCCAATCTAGTGGGTATGATGTTGTAAATTTATATTTAATTGGGAAATTTTTTTATTTTTAATTTTTAAAACTTTAGATTACTTAAATGTTACATTGAAAATATAGGGGATTCCCATATACCCCATTCCCTCCCCCTCCCACACTTTTCCCCATTAGCAACATCTTTCATTAGTGTGGTACGTTTGTTACAATTGATGAGCACATATTGAAGCATTTCTACTAATAATCTTCTATAGTTTACATTATGGTTTACACTTTGCACTGCACAATTTTATAGGTTTTGACAAAATGTATAATGGCCTGTATCCATCATTGCAATGTCATGCAGAACAATTCCAATGTCCCAAAAATTCCCCATGTAACACCTATTCTTCCCTCTCCCTCCCTTCAAAACCTCTGGTGACTACTGCCTTTATATCAATGTTACAAGTTCTTCCATTACTAGAATAATAATGTCAACTTTAGACCATATTTGCATTTCCCCCTTATGTTTGTTCATTACTCAATCTTGAGGATTTGGCGATGGTGATGTCCACTCTGCTTCCAGTTGAGAGGAGGCTTAGATCCCATGGGCCAGATGGATGGAACTGCCTTGTTTACAGTTGTAGATACTCTCTGTTTTTTTGGGATGGATGTTGTCCATCATCATCCTTTTGTTAGTTGTCCTGGATGAGTCTGATGAACTGGAGACTAGGTGTTGGCTACAACACTGCTGAGATTCAGAGCTCAACTGGCATATGAACAACTGGAAGATTTAAGTCTCTGGGACATATATTTAACAGGTATAGTGCTAATTATAGGTTCAAATAAAAGGGGCAGATGAGCCATGTGTAGGAAAATTATAAATGAGTCTAAGTCCAATTCTGGGGGGATGAGTTATCATATATTCTAAGGTAAGGCCCACTGACAGGGTTCCAAATTTCTGGGATTGTCTGCCTTGCCTATAGTATCTAGATGTCTCTAGAGCCTTCAGGATCCCCCCTGCTTGAGGCACTGTTTACTGTGGCAGTCAACGAGATCCTCCTGAGATATGCATAAGTGTAACCTCTGGAATGATCTCCCAACATACTTTGAAATTTCTTGGCCATGGAAACTCATTTGTATTTAATATTTCCCCCTTTTGGTCAAGGTTTTTTTCCAAATGCATCACTAGTTGGTATTTGGTAATAATCCCTTGGTGCCAGGGAGGCTTAACCCCAGGAGTCATGTCCCATGCTGGGGGAAAGGTAGTGAGTTTATATGCTGAGTTGATTTGAGCAACAAGGAGGCTTTTAGGAGGTAAGTCTTAGGCAAATATAATACTAAGCTAAGTTTCAATTTCACAAGAACGAGGTTCAAAAGTACAAGTATCAGTATCAAGGGCTTGGCATATTAGTCTGTCCTCCTTCGCTAGGCACTGCCCATGTACTCTGCGGATTCTTGCCACTCTATGAGAGAATGTAGCAGGACTCCCCAGGATGGGAATTCAATATTTTTTCAGTTATTTTGTGGGTCTCCACCCACTGAGACAGTACCCCATGATCATATGAACATTTTCCATAGGGGCATGCCTCAGGTACACCCCTCCCCACACATCCCCCCACCACTGACACCCCACATAAGACCCAAGATTTCTGATCCTCTAGAGAAATCTGAACATCTGACAACAATCAGCTGGAATAGATAGTGACTGCCGTATTTAAGCTGTACTTTTCACTCTGCTGTGGTTCCTTTGATTTCCCTATTTTATATCCAGCATAATAAACCAATTTATGTTATTTACCTGGTACCTGTAAGCATTTGAGTCTGTGACTCCAGCTAAATGATTGGCCCCTGACAATTTCTCCAGCCTCAGGTTTTGTCACTCTCCTTCTCTTATTCTTCAGCCATACTGAACTTTCAGTTCCTAGAAAATGTCTTGTTCCTTTTTGCCTCTAGGTTTTATTTTTGTTTGTTTTTGTTAGTTTCCCAGCAAGGTGCTTTCTCCTTGAAGATTTTGGCATTCTGGGTCTGGCTGCCAGGAATCCTTGGTCCTTGACTTTTCCGTCACATGGCAATGCACAAGGCAGTGTCTTCTTTCTCTTCCAGGTTCCATTGACTTCCAGATTCTGGTTTATCCCTATAGCTTCACTTTCCATGTCCAATTTCCTTTGCTTCAGCCATAATGGATTAAGGCCCACCCTCATTCAATTTGGGCATACCTTAACTAATAACATCTTCAAAGGTCCTATTTACAAGTAGGTTCACACTCATAGGACCAGGGGTTGGGACCCGATCATGGCTTTTGTGGGGGACATGATTGAATCCCCAATAGTTGCTTTTTTTTTTTTTTTCTAATCCAGGATCACATATTGCTTTTATTGGTCACGTCTTTTTAGGCTCCTTTCACCCAGGACACCCAGGGGCAAAGGAAAAGAATTGTGATGGCAAAACTGTCAGTTAAAAGCCACAGCTGCAACTGCTGACAATCTCCCCCACCCTTTAGACACTTTTGAATACGCAGGCCTCAGGGCTGGAGGCTACAGTAAAAGTGGGTCCCAGGAACCCAATTCCCCAGGAAAGAGGAGAGAGAGGAACAGAGCCTAAGGTTGACTCAGCTTTTGACCCATAAATTTGGTCTGCTGTGTCCCCATGAGCCCTTCCAGGCTGGGTGGGGCCATGCCATTGTTTGCCTTGGGAGCCAGCAAGGGACTAAGGAGATCCAGCCCTGCAATCTCCCTTTCTACTAACCTGGACTAGTTGCTGAGGATGCAAAGGAGAGTGGAATTATTTCCTATCTGGGAAAAGGGAGGGGGGCAGCAAGCAAAGGTGGGAGAACTGCCTCTGACAAGGTTTGAATTATGACGTTCTTAGCCTCCAGACAGGATCCTCTATCACATTGATCTAGTCCATATTGCAGCAAACACACTCTGACCAGGCATTGAACTGAGAGGGCTGCCAAAGAGCGCTATCTGCTGGCAGGCCAAGGCAGTACACGTGAGGAAAATAAAAGCAAATAAGAGAGGCTTTTTCTGACCTCTATAGCCTTTATAGCCTCCTACCCCAAGGCCCTAGGAAACAGGTATGCAACGCATTACTAGGTTCAGGATTCAGGGTCCAGATTTGAGCAACTAACAGACAATCCTAGAATGCAGAATACGTTGAACCAAGAATCAAAGAACAGCAGTAACACACAGCCTCCCACCATTAAATACCTATGAAAGACAGAGAAATTGAGCATCTGAGTAAGTTCACCATCCTAATCAAATGCCAAGACATCAGCAAAAAATTACAAGCCATACTAAGAAAATGGAAGAAATGGCCTAAGAAAAGGAATATAGAAAAAACCCCAGAAAAGACACAGGATTTGATACAATTAATCAATGAGAAGCACACAAATTTCCAAATTCAAATTAATGAGTTGAAAGACAAAATGGCTAAAGAGATAAAGGACATCAAGAAGACACTGAGCGAGCACAATGAAGAATTTGAAATCTGAATAGAAAAGTAACAGAGCTGATGGGAATGAAGACATGATAGGTGAGAAAAAAACACATTAGAGGCATACAACAGCAGACTCAAAAGATAGAAGAAAGAATAAGTGATACAAAAGACAGACTGCTGAAATTGAAGAGAGAAAAGAATGCGAAAATTGAGCAGGGGCTCAGGGAATTGAATGATAACATGAAAGGCAACAACATATGTATCATGGGAGTACGAGAAGGAGAAGAGAAGGGAAAAGGAGCAGAAAGAGTGCTTGAGAAATAATTGCTGAAAATTTCCCAACTCTAACCAAAGAAGAGATGAACTTACATGTTCAAGAAGCACAGCGTTCCTCAATCAGAATAAATCCGAATGGACCTACTCTAAAACACATACTACTCAGAATGTCAAATGTCAAAGATAAAGAGAAAATTCTAAGAGCAGCAAGGGAGAAGCAAATGATCACATACAAGGATGCCCAGTAAGACTTCGTACTGACTTCTCATCAGAAAATACAGAGGTGAGAAGACAGTGATATGATACAATTAGGATACTGAAAGAGAAAAACTGCCAGCTAGGAATTCTTTATCCAGCAAAATTGTCCATCAATTATGAAGATGAGTTTAAAATATTTACAAACAAAAAGAAACTAAGAGAGTCTGTAAAAAAGAATCCACCTTTGCAGGAAATATTAAAGGAAGCCTTACAGCCTGAAGGAAAAGACAGGAGAGAGAGACATGGAGGAGAGTATAGAAGAAAGGATAATCGAAAGTGTAAAAAGTTAGGTGAAAATAAGATATGACATATGAAAGCCAAAGAATAAAATGGTGAAAGTAAATAATGCATTTACAGTAATATCACTGAATGTGAATGGATTAAACTCCCCAATCAAAAGACACAGGCTGACAAAATGATAAAAAAAAAAAAAGAGTCATCCATATGCTGACTATAAGAGATTCACCTTAGACCCAGAGATACAAACTGGCTGGAAGAGAAAGGCTGGGAAAAGATATGCAATGCAAATAGTAACCAAAAAAGAGTAGGGGTAGCCATACTAATATTGGACAAAACAAACATATAAATGCAAAAATTTTATAAGAGATACAGAAGGGCATTATATATTAATAAAAGGGACAACCCACCAGGAAGAAATAAGTCATAAATATCTGTGCAAACAACCATGACACCCCAAAATACAAGAGACAAACTCTGGCAAAACTGAAGGGAGGAATACCTATCTCTACAATAATGGTTGGAAACTTCAACACACCACTCACAGCATTAAATAGAACAACTAGACAGAAGATCAACAAGGAAACAGAACTTGAACAATATAATAAACAAGCTAGACCTAACAGACATATACAGAATGTTGCATCCAAACTCAGCAGGTTATACATTCTTTTTAAGTGCCTATGGATATTTCTCCAGGATAGACCACATGTTAGGTCACAATGCAGGTCTCAATAATATTAAAAGATTGAAATTATACAAAGCATTGTCTCTGATCGCAATGGAATGAAACTGGAAATCAATAACAGACAGGAAAGAGGTAAATTTGCAAATGTGTGGAGGCTGATCAATACACTCCCAAATGATGAGTGGGTCAAAGAAGAAATTGTAAGTGAAATTAGAAATACATTGAGACAAATGTAACGAGAACATAACTTATCAAAACTTATGGGATACAGCAAAGGCAGTACTGAGAGGGAAATTTATAGCTCTAAATGCCTATATTAAAAAAGAAGAGCTAAAATAAAAGATCTAACTGAACAACTAGAGAAACTAGAAAAAGAACAGCAAACCATTTCCAAAGCAAGCTGCAGAAAAGAAATAATAAAGATTAAAGCAGAAATAAATGAAATTGAAAACAAGAAACAATAAAGAAAATCAACAAAACCAAAAGGTGGTTCTTTGAGAAGAACAATAAAATTGACAAATCCCTAGCTGGACTAACAAAGAAAAAAAGAGAGAAGATGCAGAAAAATACAATCAGAAATGAAAGGGGGGAAAGTTATGACTGACCCCACAGAAATAAAAAGTATCGTAAGAGGATATTATGAGAAACTGTATGCCAACAAATTAGACAACCTAAAAGAAATGAATGAATTCCTAGAAATACACAAAGAATCTACACTGACACTAAAAGAAATACAAGAATTTAACAAATCAATCATATTTAAAGAGATTTAATCAGTCATCAAAAATTTCCCAACAAAGAAAGGTGCAGGACCAGATGGCTTCACTAAGCCTTTCAAAAAGAATTAACACCAATCCTATTTAAACTCTTCCAAAAAATTGAAGAGGAGTGAAAATTGCCCAACACATTTTATGAAGCCAACCTCACCCTAATACCAAGCCAGATAAAGACACTACAAGAAAAGAAAATTACAGACCAATCTCTCTAATGAACATAGATGCAAAAATTCTAAATAAAATACTTGCAAATAGGAGGAGTCTTGGGTGATCCTTGATGTGACGGAATCACACCATCCAGACCAAGATATTAGTCATGCAGGGATTTCATCCAGTTCCAACCATGGTGCCAGAGCCATCTTCCCTGACTGCAATAGAATATCCAGAGGGTTGTACACTCTGTCAGGCAGGGCCTACTCCCCCTAACCAACAGGAAGCAGCTACAGAAGAATGACCATCGCCCTTCAGCTCCCCCATAAGAATAAAGGTATAAACTTTCTGAGGAGGGCATTGAGGCAGGTTAGTATAGGGAAAGAGGGAAAACAGCTGGGACCCAGTAGAGAACATGGCCATGAGACCCCAACTGGAAACCCCCTGCTACAAAGAACAAAGCTGGGAAGTGGATGTGGCTCAAGCGATTGAGTTCCTGCCTACCACATGGGAGGTCCCTGGTTCAGTTCTCGGTGCCTCCTAAAGAAGACAGGAAGCTGGCACGATGGGAAGGCATGGCAGGCTGATGCAACAACAGACACAAGAAGAAAAACATAATGAAAGACACAACAAAGCAGATAGCAGAGGTTCCCGGTGCCTCCTAAAGAAGACAAGCAAGACAGCAAGCTGACATGACGGGCAGGCGTGGCAATCTAATGCAACATGCTGACACAAGAGACACAAGAAGAAAAACACAATGAGAGACACAACAAAGCAGGGAACAGAGGTGGCTCAAATGATTAGGCGCCTCTCTCCCAATTCGGAGGTCCCAGGGGTTCGGCTCCGGTACCACCTAAAGAAATAAGGAAGACGAACAGGTGGGGCAACTAAATGGAACACAAATAACGTGGGCCCTCCCCAACATTAGGAAAGGTGAAGATAGGTCTTGAAAGGCCTAACCCAGGGCCCCACGTCTGTGTCTCACACTGTAGCATGCCCACAAGCCATGTCTTGGGCTGTGTACTTATCTCAGTTCTAGTTTTCTTGTTTCTTAATAAAATCTTTACTCCCTTTCCTACCCTAAAAACAAACAAACTAACAAAAAACCCTTGTAAATAGAATCCACAGCATATCAAAAGACTTATACATCACTACCAAATGGGATTTATTCCTGGTATGCAAGTACAGTTCAACCTAGGAAACTCAATTAACGTAATACACTACATTAACAAATTGAAGGGAAAAAAAAACACATGATCATCTCAATTGACAGAGAAAAGTCATTCAACAAAATCCAGCATCCTTTCTTGATTAAAAAAACACTTAGAAAAATAAGAATAGATGGAAAATTCCTCAATATGATAAAAGGCATATATGAAAAACCAACAGCCAACATCATACTCAAAGGGGAAAAGCTGAAAGCTTTCCTTCTACGATAGGGAACAAGACAAGGATGCCCACTGTCACCATTGTTATTCAACATTGTGTTAGAAGTTCTAGCTAGAGCGATTAGACAAGAAAAAAATAAAGGCATCCAAACAGGAAAAGAGGAAGTAAAACTCTCACTATTTGTGGATGACATGATTCTAAATTTAGAAAACTCTAAAATGTCTACAACAAAGCTACTTGAGCTAATAAACAAGTTCAGTAAAGTGGTAGGATACAAGATCAAAACAAAAAATCAGTAATGTTCCTCTACACTAGTACTGAACAATCTGAGGAAGAAATCAGGGGGAAAAATTCCATTTACAATAGCAACAAAAAGACTCAAATACCTAGGAATCAATTTAACCAAATTGACCTATATGCAGAAAACTATAAAACAATGCTGAAAGAAATCAAAGAAGACCTGAACAAATGGAAAGACATTCTGTGTTCATGGATTGGAAGAATAAATATAGTGAAGATGTCATTCCTACCCAAACTGATTTACAGATCAATGCAATACCAATCAAAATTCAAGCAGCATACTTTACAGAATAGAAAAAGCAATTAACAAATTCATTTGGAAGGGAAAGTGCACCCAAATAGCCAAAAGCATTCTAAAAATGAAGAGCAACACGGGAGGAATTTCACTGCATGACCTTGAAACATATTACAAAGCTACAGTGGTCAAAACAGTATGGTACTGGCATTAAGATAGACACATCGATCAGTGGAATAGAATTGAGAACCCAGAAATATACCCTCACCCATACAGTCAACCAGTTTTTGACAAACCTACCAAGCCCACGCTAATGGGAAAAACAGTCTCTTCAAGAAATGGTGTTGGGAGAACTGGATATCTACAACCAAAAGAATGAAAGAGGACCCCTATCTCACCCCCTATACAAGAATCAACTCAAAATGGATCAAAGACCTAAATATAAAAGCCAGGACCATAAAACTACTAGAAGAAAATGTAGGGAAACATCTTAAAGATCTTTTGGTAGGTGGTAGTTTCTTGGACCTTACACCCAAAGCATGAGCAACAAAAGAAAAAATACATAAATGGGACCTCCTCATAATTAAACACTTTTGTACCTCACAGGACTTTGTCAAAAGGGTGAAAAGGCGGCTGACTCAATGGGAGAAAATACTTGGAAATCATATATCTGATATACTTGGAAATCATATATCTGATAAGTGTTTAATATCCATGATATATAAAGAGATGCTACAATTCAACAATAGAAAGATAAATGACCTGATTGAAAAGTGGGCAAAAGGCTTGAATAGAAATTTATCCAAAGAAGAAATACAAATAGTGATAAAACACATGAAGAAATGTTCTGCATCACTAGCAATTAGGGAAATAAAAACTACAATGAGATATCATTTCACGCTTATTAGAATGGCCACTGTTAAAAAGACAGAGAACTACAAATGTTGGAGAGGATATGGAGAGATAGGAAAATTTATTCACTGTTGGTGGAATGTAGAATGGTACAGCCACTGTGGAGGACTGTTTGGCAGTTCCTAAAGAAGCTGAATATAGACTTGCCACGTGACCCGGCCATACCACTACTGGGTATACACCCAGAAGAACTGAGAGCAGTGACACGAACAGAAATCTGCACACTGATGTTCATAGCAACATTATTCACCATTGCCAAAAGTTGGAAACAACCCAGGTGTCCATCAACCAATGAATGGATAAACACACGATGGAATATTATGCAGCTGTAAGAAGAAATGAAGTCATAAAGTATACGACAACATGGATGAACCTGGAGGACATTATGTTGAGTGAAGCAAGCCAGATAAAAAAGGACAAATATAGTATGCTTGCGCTACTGTGAACTAAATATATTGTGTAATCTCATGGAGTTAATAATTTGAAAATGGGTCACCAGAAAATAGAATGAGGTTAGAGAATGGAAAGCTGAGGGTTAACTTGTTCAGAATTGGTAAAAAGGATGTGTGTTAATCTTTGGAAATGAATAGAAAAGGTGAAAGCACAACATAATAGTTTGTAACTAACAGTGCTATTATATGGGTATGACAGTGATGTAAAGTGAAAGTCTAAGGTCATATATATTATTAAAAGGAAAGCCAAAAAATGTAACATGGGACTGTATAGCATAGTAATACCACATGTGAAATATGAATACGGGTAAAATTGCATATATAAGACTGTTTTTCTTTGAAACTGCACAAATGTATGTTAATACTACAAGATGTTAATATCAGACAGAAAAAAATCCATTAGGCTAAGTGAAAAAAACTAGACACAAAGTACTACATATTGTAGGATTCCATTTATATAAACTGTAAAATGTAAATCAATTTATAAAGATGAAATTAGATTAGTGGTTATTTAAGGCTGGGAAGGACTGCTAAGGGGTGTGGAGTTTTTCTTTTTGGAGTAATGAAATTGTTCTAAAATTTATTTGTGGTGATGAATGCACAACATTATGATTATACTAAAAGCCATTGGTTATATACTTTGGATAGATCATATGGTATGTGAAAGTATCTCAATAAAACTGCTTAATAAATAAATAATTGTAAAAGAATAGTCAGAAATGGCTGCTATATACAACAGGGGAAGCACAGAGATATTGAGAGGTGAAGAATTTTCTTGTTTGTGCATTTGTTTTATTATTATTATAATTATTGAAATAATGAAAATGCTCTAATAATGATTGAAGTGATGAATGCACAATTATTTGATTATACCAAATACCACTGATTGTACACTTTGGGTGAATTGTACGCTTTATTAATATATATGAATAAAATTGGTTTGTTTAAAAAAAAATCAATCATGATACCTCAAAAAAATATTCTAGCAAATTGAACGCAACAGTTTATTAAAAGAATTATGCACCATGACTAAGTGGAATTTATCCCAGGTATGCAAGGGTAGATCAACATAAGAAAATTAATTAATGTAATATACCAAATTAACAGAATGAAGGAAAAAACATGTGATCATCTCAATTAATGCAGAAGAGGAATTCAACAAATTTAGTATCCTTTCCTGAAACTAGGAATAGAAGGAAACTTTCTCAACATGATAAAAGGCATATATGAAAAATCCACAATGAATATTATACTCAATGGCAAAAGATTGAAAGCTTCCCCCTTAAGAACAGGAACAAGAAAGGATGCCCACTTTCACCATGCTATTCAACATTTTACTGGAAGTTCTTGCCAGAGCAATCAGGGAAGAAAAAAAAATAAAAGGCATCAAAATTAGAAGGCAAAAAGTAAAACTTTCCCAGTTTGCAGATGCCATGATCCTACATATAGAAAATCCCGAAAAATCTACAACAAAGCTACTAGAGCTAATAAGTAAATTCAGCAAGTTGACAGGGTACAAGATCAACACCCAAAAACCAATGGTGTTTCTATACACAAGTAATGAACAATCTGAAAAGGTAATCAAGAAAAAAAATTCCATTTACAATAGCGACCAAAAGAATAAACTGTCTAGGGAAAAATTTAACCCAGGTTTTAAAGGACTGGTAAACAGAATTCTACAAAACATTGCTGAAAGAAATTAAAGAAGACCTAAATAAATGGAAGAATATTCCATGTTCATGGATTAGAAAATAAAATATTGTTAAGATGTCAATTCTACCCAAAGTGATATATAGATTCAATGTAATTCCAAACAAAATCTCAAGAGACTTCATCACAGAAACAGAATAGCCAATCATCAACTTCAAATGGGAGGATAAGCGACTGTGAATAGCCAAAACCACCTTGAAAAAGAGGAGCAAAAATGGAGGAGTCACATTTCCTAATTTTTAATTTTTTTTTTAAATTACAGAAGTTGTAGGTTTATAGAAAAATTATGCAGAAAATTCAGACTTCTTCATTTAAAAACTTATTATAAAGCTACAGTAATCAAAACAGTATGGTGCTGACACTAAGACAGACATATAGACCAATGAAATAGAATTGAGAGTCGAAAAATAAACCCCACACCTTTGGCCAACTGATTTTTGACAAGGTTCAGGTCTATTCAGTGGGGAATGAAGAGTCTCTTCAACAAATGATGCTGGGAGAACTGGATATTCATATGCAAAAGAATGAAGGAAGACCCCTATCTCATACCAAATGCAAAAATTAACTCAAAATGAATCAAAGACCTGAAATAAGAACTAAAACAATAAATCTCCTAGAAGAAAACCTAGGGAAGCATCTTTGGGACCTTGAGTTAGGCAAAGGACTCTTAGACTTTACATTAAAAGCATGAGCAACAAAAGAAAAAAACAGATAAATGGGACTTTTTCAAGGGAGCGGATATGGCTCAAGCGGTTGAGCGCCTGCTTCCCACATGGGAGGTCCCACGTTCAGTTCCTAGAGCCTGCTAAGAACAAAAAAAGCAACAAGCAAACAAACGAAAAAAAACAACTAAGGGGAG
>JAQZBX010088052.1:0-12787 GCA_029593785.1 Cabassous unicinctus | reverse complement strand
TTGTTCTGAATAATGTTGAAATGACAGATATAAGCTATTATATATCTTGTCATAATTTACAAAACTGTGCACAAGAGACTTTAAAGTATAATGTACACTTCATGGCAATGCTCCAATATGTTTTCATCAATTGTAACAAATATGCCACACTTATGAAGGATGTTGATAATGTGGGAAGTTGTGTGAGGGCTCGGGATTGGGACATATGGGAATTCCTTACATTTTTTATGTATCAATTATGTAATCTATGCTTCTTTAAAAAATGAAAAATATTTTAAGAAAAAAAAAAAAAAAAAAAGAAAAGAAGGCCCCAGGAGAAGAGAAGCAAGCCGTTCACCTGATCTTCTACAGCTGACCTTGTGGAGGAAACAGGAACTAAGCTCAGAGAGAAATGCAGCCCCAGGAGGAGAGGAACCCCAGGAGCCTGAACCCTGGCAAATGCCAGCAGCTGTCTTGCTCTAACATGTGACAATGGACTGTGATGAGAGAAGAAACATAACGCTTTATGGCCGTTATCTGTGGACTTCTTCCTCCAAAAAATACCCTTTGTAAAGACCAACCCATTTTTGGTATTTCACATTAGCACCCCTTTGGCTGACTAATACAATAAGTTTAAATTTAAGAGATAAGATACATACAAATTTTAAAAATACTAAAAATTAAATAAAATTAAAGATTGGGATATTAAAAAAATGAAAAATATAAAAAAAAATTTTTTTGACCTTTTTCTTTTCATCACTGGAATATCTGGTTTCCAGTCTGTACCATGGCACCTTCTCCCTCTCATTCCCTAGTGTCTCACTATTTTTCATTTTGTTTTCAAAGAGGTTTTAGGTTACAGCCAAGACACTCACAGAATACAGGAGACTCTCATATACCCAACAGCCTCCCCTTTTCCTCTGCCCATATTAATACCTTTTTATATGTGGATGGTAGCATTGTTATAACTGATATATAAATAGTGAAACATAGCTACTAAACAGTGTGAGTGGTTTACACTATGGTTTACATTTAGACCATACACTTGTATAAATGTTGATGATATTTACCATGTCCTGAGTCCATCACTGTATGGTAATGAAGAGCATTTCCACTGACCACTAAATAGCCACTCTTTGATCTATTCTATTCCTCCCACCCAATCCCCCCAGGGCCCATGATAACCCCCTGGCTTGACTCGGATGACAAGATTCATAGCTAATTAAACAAGAGGTCTTGACACACTAGTTTGTCCTCCCCTATTAGGGACCACCCTTGCTTTTGAGAGACTCCCACCTGTCTATTTCTGAACAAATCAGTTCTCCAAAAGTTGGGAATCCAACTCCTTCCAGTACATTATGTGGGTATACATCCACTGATACAACACATTATGACAGAATGAGCACATCACTCACTCCCTAGAAGCCTGCTCCATGTGTGCCCTGTCCTGAATTCTCCCCCAACCAACATGCTAAACAAGTGACCCTTCCTTGTCATATTGCCATAAGAGCATTCCCAACTCTGTACTTTCAACCTCTTACCCACAAATCCACATTGTTCACCTGGTCCTTCTCCCAATCCTCCTGCCAGTATCCTGGACTTTCTAAACCACCCTTCCCAATCTACCCACCTGTCAACCCTGCACCACCAAACCCAATAATATCACTACCCAGCTGTTCTATCCCTTCAAACCATAACTGCACTCTATCACTTTACCATAGATTATGTCCGTATGGGTGATGGCTCACAACCTTCTTTTCTCTTTCTATTTCTTGTAAACCTATCTTACGGACAATAGCTTTCTGAGACTGCTCAACTTCCTTAATTCATGTCAGTGAGGTCATGTACTGTTCATCCGTCAATGCCTGGCTTGCTTCACTCAACAAAAGGTCTTCAAGATTCACCCATGTTATCTCGTGTGGTAGCACTTTATTCCTTCTTACAGCTGAGTAATATTCCATTATGTGTATGTACCACCTTTTGTTTGTCCATTATTCTGTTGATGGGTGCTTGGGTTGAGTTCAACTTTTGGCAATAGTGAACAATGCCTCTATGAACATTGGTATGCATATATCTGTTTGTGTCTTTGCTTTCAATTCTTCAGGGTATATACCCAGCAGTGGAATTGTTGGATCATATGGAAGTTCTATAGTTAGCTTTTTGAGGAAATGCCAAACACTCCTCCATAGTGGTTGGACCATTCTACAATCCCACCAGAAGTGGATGAGCGTTCCCATTCCTCCACATTCTCTCCAACACTTATAGACTGCTGTTTTTTAAATAGCCTCCATCCTAATGGATGTAAGATAGTATCTCATTATGGTTTTCATTTGCATTTCCCTAATAGCTAGTGATGTACAGCATCTTTTCATGTGCTTTTTAGCCATTTGTATTTCTTCCTTAGTGAAGTGTCTTTTCAGGTCACTTGCCCATTTTTCAAATGGGCTGTTTGTCTTTTTACTTCCAAAGTGTAGGATTTGTTTATATGTGTAGTATATTAGGCTCCTATCAGATATATGGTTGCCAAATATTTTCTACCATTCATTATGCTGCCTTTTTACTTTCTTGATAACATCTTTTGAAGTGCAGAAGTTTTTAATTTTGAGGATATCCAATTTATCTATTTTTTCTTTTGCTGCTCATACTTTGGGTGTGAAGTTTATGAAACCATTTCCTATTACAAGGTCCTGTAGATGCTGCCATACATTATCTTCCAAGGTCTTTATGGTCTTGGCTCTTATATTTAGATCTTTGATCCCTCTTGAGTTGATTTTTTATAAGGTGTGAGATGTTCATCTCTCATTCTTTTGGATATGGATATCCAGTTATCCAAGCATCACTTGTTGAAGAGTCCATTCTCTCCCAACTGAGTTACTTGGTGGCCTTTTCAAATATCATATGACTGTATATTTGAGGATCTATATCAGAACTCTCAATTCTTTTCCATTGGTCAGTATGTCTACCTTTGTGCCAATACTATGCAATTTTGACCACTGTAACTTTGTAGTATGTTTTAAAGTCAGGTGGTGTGATACCTCCAACTTCATTTTTCTTTTTCAATATATCTTTGGTGATTTGGGGCCTCTTATCCTTCCAAATATATTTTGTAGTTAGTTTTTCCAATTTATTAAAATATATAGTGTTGATTTTCATTGGGATTGCATTAAAACTGTAGATTAGTTTGGGTAGGATAGACATCTTGATGATGTTTTGTCTTCCTACCCATGAACAGGGAATATTCTTCCATTTTTGAAATCTTCTTTGTTTTCCTTTAACCATGTTGTGTAGTTTTCTGTATATAAGTCCTTTGCATCATAAGTTAAATTTATTCCTATGTATTTGATACTTTTAGTTAGTATTGTAAATGGTATTTTTTTCTTGATTCCTCCTTAGATTGTTCATTATTGTACAGAAATGCTACTGATTTTTGAACATTGATCTTATAGCCTGTAACATCACCAAACCCCTTTATAAGTTCTAGAAGCTTTGTTGTAGATTTCTCAGGGCTTTCTATGTATAGGATTTTGTCATCTGCAAATAGTGAAATTTTTACTTCCTCCTTTCCAATTTGGAAGCATTTTATATCTTTTTCTTTCCTCAGTTCTTGAGCAAGTACTTCTAAGAAAATGTTAAACAAGTGGTGATAGTGGGCATCCTTGCCTTGTTCCCAATCTTAGAGGGAAATATTTTAGGATTTCACCTTTGAAAATGATGTTAGTTGTGGATTTTTCATATATATCCTTTATCACGTTTAGAAAGTTTCCTTCTATTCTTATCTTTTGCAGTGTTTTTGTCAGGAAAATGTGCTGTATTTTGTTGCATGCTTTTTCCACACCTACAGAAATGATCATGTGATTTTTTTCTTTCAATCTGTTTATGTGATGCATTACATTGATTGATTTTCTTATGATGAACCATCTTTGCATACGCAGGATGAAACCCACTTTGTCATGGGGTATAATTCACTTGATATGTTGTTGAATGCAATGAGCAAGTATTTTGCTGAGGATTTTAGCCTCTATGTTCATTAGAAAGATTGGTCCATAATTTTCCTTTTTTTTGACATCGTTTTTGGCTTTGGTATTAGGGTAATGTTGGTATCATAGAATGAGTTATGTAATGTTCCTTCTACTTCTATTTTTTTTTGTAAGAGCTTAAGCAGGATTGGTGTTAGCTCTTTCTGGAATGTTTGGTAGAATTCACCTGTGAAGCCCTCTGGTCCTGGGCTTTTCTTAGTTGGGAGGTTTTCGGTGTCTAAGTCTATCTCTTTACTTGTAATTGGACTGTTGAGTATTCATTTCTTAACATATGAATTCTAGACTAATCATTCAATTATAGTCTCCAATTAAAATGCTATCCATCTTAGTTACACACAGCCATGTTTATCTTTGGCATGCACAGAAAGTTGATCTTTTTCAGCATCACAACTGGAAAGTGATCTGATCAACTTTGAAGAGTTCTTTAAGTTTCAAGACAAGATATATGAATAAGATTCATGCAATTGTACATTTGCAAGTCTTCAGAGTATAGTTTTGAGCTCAGATTATTTTTCCATACATGAAACAATTCAAGATATTTTTCTTGATCAGCACTTAATCCAGCTTTATTAACAATCATGTGATTTTGCTGAATTATTTACTTAGGCCTTTCCCATTTCTCTATTTATATAAACATGGTTCATATCCTTGAACTTACCACTGAATTGATGGTAGATGTGTCTTCCTGTTAATATATTGCATTGACATCATTCCTACTTTTGTAACGTCATTTTCCTGCCTGAAATAATAATAAACTATATTGTTAGAGTCAAATTAGGGGGAAAATGTAGAATTTCTCCAAAGTTCATATAAGTATATTTCAAACATTGGTTCTTAGCTTGGGAAATAATTTCAAATTAAGGAATACTCTAGGGCACTGATAGTTATAAAGGATTTATAGGATTGAAATATGAGAAGAATGAGAAGAAAATGGGAATTTGTCCAGGAAAGAAGAGGGAAAATCTTCAAAGATGGAGATCAGGCAAGAGCCATTATGTGAAAATTTAATTTCAATAGTATATGAATATCCCTTTCCCTAAAGTCAAACAAACTTGAATACAGGTTGAAAAGTTCAAGGAATAATGACACCATAGGAGGAAATGTTCCCACATATTCTCACTTATATTTCAGAAATTATAAGTCAATGGAATATTGTAAATATGAACAATTGATTTTTTAACAAATCAATTTTATTGTTACATATTAATAAAGCATAACTCCATCCAGAGTACAAACAATGGTATTCTGTGTAATTACATATTTGTGTATTCATCACCCAAATCATTCCTAGAGAACTCTCATTATTCCAATAAAAATAATAAACAAAAAACAAACAAACTCATCACCCACAATCTCTCTATGCCTCACCTGTCATACATAGCAGCTATTCTTTTTCCTTCTTTCTAGTATATTTGTATTTATATTTTGTAAAAACCCTTATACATGCAATATCCCCCATATCCATGTTTTACATGAGGTTTTATTATCCTATACAGTACCATGTTACAGTTTTTAGCTTTACTTCTAGCAATATATATGACCTTAGACTTTCCCATTCAACACTGTCATACCCATACAATAGCACTGCTAGTTATAAGCGCCATCATATTCTTTAACCATTTGCATTCACTTCTAAAGATTTATAAACAATTTTTTATCAATTCTGCATGTTTTAACACTCAGCTTTCCATTCTCTTCCCTCCTTCTATTTTCTGGTGAGCTATATTCTAATTATTCACTCCCTGAGTTTACACAATTTATTTATTTCACAATAGTGCAATCATACAGTATTTGTCCTTTTGCATCTGGCTTGCTTCCCTCATCAACAAATGATATTTTTAAAAGTATCTACTCACTCACTCATTAATTGCCACACACTTAAACACATGTTCCTGGAGCTCACCTGTATTCTTGTTTTGGAGAAATCCTATACCTTCTCTCCACAGTACCTCTCTTTATTCCACTTGATAAACTACATTTGATTTGAAGAGCTGATACATTGTAGCATGGAATAGATAAAAGGATTTTAAGTTCTGTATTTTAGTAGTGCATGAAAATAAAATCCAGGACTGTCTGTTGAGGGAGAGTAAGGTAATCATTGAAGGTATACCATGGAAAAGGTTCCTAGAATACAGGACATTGAGAATCCTTCAATAGTGAATGAGTAACTCTTGACTTTGTACCCAAACTCAGTGAGAATATTGTTTGTTAATGTCTATATTCAAGTTCAAACACAGACTTCAAAATCCTCAGACTTTTCAAATATAGAGAAATTCAAAATTCTATGTTTCCACAGTGGCTGACAATAATTTTGAAAAAGAATCTAATTAACATCAACTAAAATAGATCACTGTAAGTCTAATGTGGAAAATGATATGCAAATTATTTTTATGACTGTGATCTAAAATATCAGCATAATGCAAAGAGCAGAATAATTACTTATAAAATATTTAACCCATATAATTATGTATTCAAAAATATTTATTGTGTTCCCAACACTGTACTAGTTTTGATGGTTGAGAGGCAAGAAGATGTGAAAATTTGGTTAAGAAAATTACATTCTACTGAGTTGAAAAGAATATATAAGTAAAAATTAGGATAATGTATTTTTAGGTGGTTTTGCATGTTACAACTAATAAGGAGTGTGATTAGAGTGATATATGGGGAAGCACTTCAAAATATTTAATAGATAGATTAGATAGATTGATAGCATGGTAGTTTGAGGTTTTTGTGGACCTTGGAAAAGATCATGTCCTTTAAGCTAAATCATTCTTGTGTGTCTGAAACTATTGTCAGTGGGATCTTTAGATTAGATTACTTCAGTTAATGGAGTTTGATTTGGATTACTTCGATAAGGCATAATGCAGGGTGAATGTTAATACTCTCCTTGGAGTACTTTATAAATTGGATGAATACAGAGAGAGAAACACACAAGAGCATACAGAGAAATGTCCAGAATCTGTAAGGGAAAGACCCAGAAGTCAGAAACTGTGGGCAATGAAACCCAGAGGAGAAAACAGAAATCAGCAACTGTTGTCATGTGCCTTACCATGTGACAGAGGAGTCCAGGATGGCCAGATATGATCTGGTCTTTGGGAATGATGTCTTGATTTGGACACTTTTCTCAGCCTCACACATCCTTATTTGTCCCTTCTATTTAAACCTATACTTGGTGCTGGAGTTTGTAGGTGTACACCCAAGAGACTCAAATCTTTGGGCTGTCCATGTACCAGCTGGGCCCAGTAATTCAGCAGAGTTGTAAAACCTACTCTCCAGCTCATTGGACTCACCCAGGACAGCTAACAAGGAGATGTGATGGGCAACTACCATCCAAAGGAACTGAGTCTGAAACTGCAAGAGAGTCCCATCCATCTTCCCCATAAGATATAGGCACCCTAACAATTAGAGGTGGAGTGGACATCACCATCCCAGAATCCTCAGGATTGGGGAAAGAACTATGGACTAAAGTGGTCTTACTGGTATTCTGCTATAGACATATTGAGATCCTAGCAATGGAAGAAATTACATCATTGATGTAGAGCCAGTGGCCACTGGAGGGTCTGGGGGCAGGGAAAGGGAAAAAAAGAAGTAATATGGGGGCTTTTTTGGGACTTGGGAATCATCTTGAGTGACATTGCAATGACAGATATAGGCCATTTTATACCATCATATAACATGCAGAACTGTGTGGGACAGAGTGTAGACTACAATGTAAACTATGGTCCATGCTTAATGGCAAAGCCCCAGGATGTGTTTATCAATTGCAATTAATGTGCCACACTAATGAGGGGTGTTTATGTGGGAGGGTGTGGGAGGTGTGGGGAGTGGAGCATATGGGAATCCCTATAATTTTTGTCTAACACTTATGTAATCTAAGTATCTTTTAAAAATAAAAAAAAATTATTAAAAATAAAAAATAAAAACCACAGAAAAACTGTAAGCATACAGCCTAATATATCCCCATTGAAAAAGCCAACTCATTTCTGGTATATTGTTTTCAGAAATTTTAACAAATTAAAACAAATGATAGATAGATATAGAAAGATATATAGATAGATAGAGATAGAGATAGAGATGATATAGACATAGATGATATAGAGATATGTGATAGATATAGATATAGATAGATAGATATAGATAGATATAGATATAGATGATATAGGTATAGATCATATAGATAAATTTAGACAGTTACCTATTGAGAAAAAATGATTTATGTCCTCTATCATTACAACTCTGCACAGCTTTCTCTGGTATGTGCCCAGCAGGGTCAACTCTTCCTTGGTTAAGCTATAGCTATGCCTCTGAAAGTCATGTCTCCTAAAGCATCATAAACATGTGGGTTCAGACAGCACCATTACTACCAATGTCTGAAGTAGGATGGTCACTTGACAGCACTGAAGAAGTGGGACTTGTGTGTATAGAAACCTCAAACTGTTTTTTGGGTTCCAGTCAGATCATTCTCTGTGGTGACCTGCCATGAGGCTTTCACATACACACTCTGAATATATAAATCTTCATTATAAATGTGATCACATGACCAGAGGTGTGATATAACCTGGACATTTCCAAATAGACAGCTAATTTTGATTTCCAGATGGTTATTATATCATTTGTAGTTGAGCATTCAAGACATAAAAAGTATTCTCCAATAATTTCATGAAAATATAAAATTATCCAAGGCAAATGATATCCATGATATGTCACCTTTAAACCATGACCATGCTTAGATTATTTCCCCAGATGACCTACTTCCTCTCTTCCATAAAATGTTTTAAAAGACTGTTATTAGTTTAGAAGACTCAAGTGAACTAATCAGTAATGTGCTTTCTGTCTAAATATAAGTCATATTCTATTTTCCATTAAAATGACAGTTGACTTTGAAACATTGCCTAACATTCTGAAGCACTGAAGAGGCTTCATACAGACCTTGGGATTAATAGATGCTGCCTCTCTCAACTCCACATAGTTCAGATGTTCATTTTATTTTCACTTTTGTATCTTCAATACAAGATTCAATTTAGAAATTCTTGTGTGTCTGCTTAAGAGATGAAGTCTCTTAATTGATTTTGTTCTCTCCAATTCTTCAAAATTTTCTACAGAACCATAAATTTTGCAGTACATGCAATGTCTAAATCCACAGCCAAAATTAAAGAAACAATATTGCCTATTCATTTCTTCCATTTATAAAACATTTGGAGTATTCTAAGAGAAATAGGGGGAGAGTTTTCCTCTCACAGGGTCAAAATGAAGATGGCTATGGCTACTCTTGGTAATAAGGAAGATAGGAATACCATCACTGTACAGTTAAGAACATGAAAACATATAGTTTTTCAAACAACATTCAGAGACATAAGACATTCTGGGAAAGGCAAAACTATAGAGACAGTAAAACACCAGTGGTTGCCAGAGATTTTGGAGGGTGTGAATACATGAGGCAGAGTAGATGTTTAGGGCAATGAGACTACTCTTTTTGATCCTTTAATTGTGGATACAGGATACTATTCATTTTTTCAAAAGCACATAGTGTTCAACACAAAGACTGAACAATAAATTTAAGTATAGACTTTTTAAAATATGACTATATCAATATTGGTCGGTCAATTCCAACATTATGCCATATTAATTGAAGAAATTCATAATAGAGGAAATTGTGTGCAATAGGAAACAGCATATATGAATACTCTGTATTTTCTGCTTCAATTTTCTGTAATACTAAAACTGCTCTACAAATAAATTATAGTAATATAAAAGAGGATACATACCCACTTGTTCTCCACCATCCTTGCTCAGCCCTTGTCTTTTTCCTGTGTCTCTGTATTTCCCAATCAGGACCATCATATATATTGAGCCATATGATACCCAGGCTTCTGTGACTGATTCCTTCACTTAGTATAATGCTTTCAAGTTCCATTCATATTTTAACCTGCATCAGGACTCCATTCTTTTCTAAAGCCAAATAATATTCTATTCTGTGGCTATACTATCTTGCATTTACCCATTAGTTGATGGACATTTGTGTGGTTTCCACAATTGGATATTATGAATTGTGTTGCAAAAAACATTCATGCAGATGTTTTTTTGTGGACATACATTTTTATTTCTCTTGAGTATAGGCTTAAAAGTGGATTTGCTGGGACATATGTTACTATGTTTCATTTATTGAAGTAATGGCTGGAGTGTTTTCTTATGTGATGGTACCATTTACTTCTTTTATTTTTTTTATTTATTATTATTTTTTATTTGTAAAATGATATATAAATACCTCTCTCTAAGCCAAACTCAGCATTTGAATGCATTACCTTACCCCCAACGTGGGACATGACTCCCGGGGGTGAGCCTCCCTGGCAATGAGGGATTAATACCAAGTGCCAACTGGCAACACGGTTGGAAAAAGACCTTGAATAAAAGGGGGAAAAGGTAAAGAGAAATGAGTTCACATGGCTAAGAGACTTCAAAGAGAGTTGGGGGGTCATCCCAGAGGTAATACTTATGCATACCTCACTAGGATCTCATAGAACACCATTTACTTCTAATTGTAGTATATGAAGGTTCCAGTTTCATCACATCCTCACCAAACATTAATGTTATCTTTTTTGTTTCTATTCTTCCTAATGGATGGGAATTGGTATATAATTTGGTTTTGAATTACACTTCCCTTATAACTAAACATGTCAGTCTCCTTTTCATGTGCTCATTTGTCATTTGTATAACTCCCTTTGAGAAATGTATATCCTTATCATTTCCTTATTTTGTGTTATTTTTATTATTGAGTTGTAAATGTTCTTTATATGTTAAAATATGTCTTATCAAGTATGTGATTTGCAGCCATTTTTCTCCCATAATGAATGTTGTCCTTTCACTTTCTTGAAGCTTTCCTTTCAAGCAGGAAGTTTTGCATTGATTTTTGTATAAAGTGTGAGCAAGAGATTCTCTTTCTTTCTTTTAGATCTGCATATCAAGTTCTCCCAGCACCATTTGTTGACAAGACTATTCTGTCCCTGATGGATGTACTTGACAGCCTTGTCAAAAATCAATGGACACTAGATATGAGGGTCTATTTCTGAACTTTCAGGTGGACTACCTTAGTCAGTATATCTATCTTTATACAGAAGACATGCTGGTTTTTGTTTTTGTTTTTGTTGTAGCTTTGTACTATGCTTTAAAGTGAGGAAGTAAGAGTCCTCTAACTCTGGTATTCCTTTTCAAGATGTTTTTGACAATTCAAGGAACATTGCCATTCCAAATAAATTTGATAATTGGCTCTTCCATTTTTGTAGTGTAGGCTGATGGAATTTTTATTGGGATTAAGTTGAATCTTTAATAAATTAGAGTAAAATGAACATCTTAACAATGTTTTCCCTTCTACTTCATGAACACAGAATTTACTTCCATTTATTTAGATATTCTTTAATTTATTTTAGCAATATTTTTAGCTTTCTGAATACAAGTCCTTTATATCCTTGGTTAAGTTTATTTCTAAAATTTTAATCATTTTAGCTGTTTTTGTAATTGGAATTTTATTTCTGATTTCATCCTCATTTTGCTCATTGCAAAGTGTGGAAACACTATTGATATTTACATATTAATCTTGTACCCTGCCAATTAGCTGAACCTGTTTATTAGCACTAATAGCTTTGTAGATTGGAGCGGTTTTCTAGGTATAAGAAAATGTCATCTGCAAATAGCAAAATGTTACTTCTTTCTGTCCAATTTGGATGTCTTTCTTTTTCCTGCCTAGTTGCTCTAGCTTGAACTTTTTGCAAAATATTGAAAAAGTGTAGTGACAGTGGACATTCTAGTCTTCTTCAAGATCTCAGTAGGGCTTATGTCAGTCTTTTACCACTGAAATCTGTGTTAGCTGTAGGTTTTTCACATACACCATTTATCTTGTTGAGTAGTTTCCTTCTATTCCTTTTATTGTTTTTTAATTTAAAAAGATGTTGTATTTTGTCAAGTGCCTTTTCTGCATTAATAAAGATGTCCATGTCATTTTTATCCTCTTATTTGTTAATGTGGTATATTACATTAATTGATTTTCTTGTGTTGAAAACCCTTGCACACTTGTTATAAAACCAACTTGATCATTGTGTATAATACTTTTAATGTGCAGCTGGATTAGATTTACAAATATTTTGTTGAGGATATAGCATCTATATTAGAGAGATTTGTATTTAAGTTTCATTTCTTGTAGTACTTTTATCTGGCTTTGGTAACAGGGTAGTGTTGGCTACATAGAATGAGTTAGGTAGTGTTTTCTCCTCTTCAATTTCCTAGAAGAATTTGAGGAGTATTGGTATTAATTCTTCTTGGAATAATTCATAGAATTCACCTGTGAAGCTCTCCAGGCCTGGGCTTTGCTTTATTGATAGTTTGTTGATGACAGTTTCAATTTCTTTACTTGTGATTTTTCTTTTAAGATATTCTGTTTCTTCTAGGGTCATTGTAGTTTGTTCATATTTCTATAATTTTGAACATTTCATCTTAGTTAGTGAGTTTGTTGGTATACAGTTGTTCATAGTATTCTCTTATGATGTATATTTCTGTGGTATCATTAATAAAGTGCCCCCTCTCATTCCTGATTGCATTTGCATTTTATATCTTTTTATCTTTGTCAGTCTAGCTAAGGATTTCTCAATTTTGTTGATCACCTCCAAGAACGAACTTGATTTTACTGCTTCTTTCTATTGATTTTTTGTTCTCAATTTCATTTATTTCTGCTTAATTGTTATTATTTCTTTCCTTCTGCTTGCTTTGTGATTAGTTTGCTG
>JAQZBX010088051.1:0-12785 GCA_029593785.1 Cabassous unicinctus | reverse complement strand
GTATAGGGGAGGAAGATACGGACTATAGTTAGTAGTAATACTTTGATGATGCTCTTTCACGATATGTTAACAAATGTTTCACAATGCAGGGTGTTTGTGGGGGGGTGATGTGTGGGAGCCCTGCATGATGTTATGCATGTTTGTTTTGTAAGTTCACAATGTTTACTGAACACTTACAGTTTATGTATGTTCATGTATGAATGATATACTTCAATAAATTGTTTAAAAAAAAAAACAAAAAAGCCCACAACTACTTAGGCATCAGTCATGAGAAAAACCAAACGCTCAAGCGGAGTTGAAACCAGTAACAGTGTAACAGTGTTTTTATTTAAACTTCCAAGTAAATGATTTCAAAAGGCAATTTCAATGATGGAGACAATAGTGTCACACTTGGACAAACCCGTATCTGAGGGTGAACTTTTTTCCCCATCTTCAAAGTTTTCTGCAATTATTCTCCTCACAACAAAAATGGGTCTCTGCTCCAAAGATGAATTGATTCCATCAACTTTTAAAGCCATTTAACTTTCTTATTGAAAAACACTATGTACCAAATCCATTCATAATTTATAATAAGCCGCAAAAATAGCAAATGTAAAGCAGTCTAATTTCTTGGAGGCCATATATTCTTTACACATTAAAAAAAAAATTTCTAGCCCTATTACAAATAAAACTGATTTAATCAATTTATTTTAGAGTGGTTAACTACTTGATGTTTCATACTCATAGGTCTTATTAAAAAACCAAACCAAACCAAAACCTTAATAACCAATCTACATTGCAGTTTCCCTGAGGGATACAATATGAAAGAGGAGGTTTGTATACTTTTAGTTTTGAAGATCTTTTTCCTTAAAAAAAAAAAAAAAAAAAAAAAAAAAGAAAGCTTTACTTATAAATAAAGAATTCCAAAACCTCATTTTTAAATCCTATTCCAAAGAAAGGTCATTTATAGCAAAAGCTTTGTCTTATATTGTAGTAAATGTCCTTCTGGAGCTTGAAAATTTATAACTTGAAGAAATCACGTAAGAAAGTCCTTTGTAGTTCTTTCTATACTAGAGAAGTGAATAGTCTTTAAAGTTTATGTAAATTAAGTGAAGCAAAATCCACCACAACCTAAGACCATGGCATCCAACTCACCCTGCTGTGCTGTATGTTCACTGAAGAGAACTAAGCTTAATGCAGACCAGGCGCAGATTCGAAAGTACCATTCTGTCATTTCTGCAATACTTTAATGACTACTATGTAAGCTATACTGTTAGTAGCATGTTCATGAAATTTTTACTTATAACACATCTTCATCACAAAGTAAAATGCACCAAATTAAAATGAGCTCTGAAGCAGGTTTTTTTGAAGCTTTTTTTTTTTTTGAGAACTAAAATATTCATAGAAACAACGTGAGAGATTTTTAGAACTGGCAGAGAATTTAGAGACTATCAAGTCCAATTCTCTGTTTTTCTCTGAACAGGTGGAGGACAGGGTAGCTAATGGCAGAAAATCAGGATCTGAACTCAGCTCTGCTGACCCCACAGCCACTCTTTGTTCCACCATCCCATATTCCAGAGGCAGTCATGTCCGTAGACCTGTTGGAGCAGATGCTTGATTTACAAATGTCAAGGCCTTAAAGTCATGAATTGGCAAAACAATGAAAATAGATGATGGTGCTAGTCACTACAAAAATACGTGAGTACATCAATTAGAAAACAGTGGCGGCTGTCAAACCAAAGAATTATTCACATGAGGCTGGCCACATATTTACACATCTCTTGTGCTTTTCATTACTGTGGAATTATTCGAACCCTGCATTTATTACAATAAACTGTCAAGAATTAATAGCAGGACTGCAATTACTACAAAGCTTTAATGAAAAAATAAATGTGCTACACTAACATAATATGCAACAACAGCAGATTTTTCTGACACAAAACAGGCCAGTTTAATAGGATGTCAACAACCACCTATTCATGGATGCCTCTCACACATCAATATTTTCCACAATTTACAGGACGACTCCACCTAGATTTTCTGTAAATACCTCAACTCTATTCATCTTCCCAAACTTCCCTTTCCTTGGCCTTACAGCAGGTGACGGCACCGGCCCTGGCCCAGGTGCTTAGTTAGAACTCGCTCCAGGCCTGCGTCCTCTCTCCACAACACAACACAACACAACACAACACCCGCCACTTCCTTAGGAATCCCTGCCCCTCCCATCCCCACGCAGCTGCCTTGGTTTACTCAGAAGCTTCAGCTCTTCCCTTGCTGCCTACATAACCTCCTAAACGCCCTCCCCTCCAACCAGATTCTTCTAATTTTGTTTAACCAAAGTAACAAGTTGACCGCCTTACCGCCCTGGTTAAAGCACTCAGAAGCCCCTGAAGCCCCAACTCTTCGCTACGGTGCGAAGGCCCTTTGCACGCCACCCTGGCAGCCTCAGCTGCACCAGCTCTCCTGCTGGCCCCACTCTGCACGCCCAGGTCCAGCCACGACACACCTGTCGTCCCAAGTCCCCCAAGCGCTGCCTCTTACCAGTAAGGCCCTGATGGCCCTGAATAAGGAACTTAACCCTTTTAAGCCTCAGAGCAGGAAAACATCATATAAAGATAATGAACGTAAAAGGCGCAATACTTATGTGCCCAGCATGTTAATAAGTGCTCAATAAAAGTTAATTATGACAAGTAGTGGGTGCACAATAAACACTAGCTGAATAAACTGAAGGCTACTTTTGAGTTGGATAGTATGGGCTGTATCCTGATTTCCAGGATACCATTAGTATTCTAGTTTTTAAAAAAGTTATATTTAAAGAAAATCTAATTTGAGTTCATGTATAGCTTTCTCCCCAGTACCAAAGGCACCTTCTATTATATGCAGAAATAATTCTCACATACTCTTGGTGACACTGTTGAGGCAATTTTCCAAAGGAAGAGAAATTAAACATAAAACAACAACAAAATAACCAAATAGCTACCATCCATTGAGTGTCAGCTACATATGTGGGACATTTGATAAATCTCAATCCTCAAAGCAACTTACTAGGTAAGTAGCATTTTTATTCCCATTTTACAGATGGGCAAATACTGAGGTTTAGAGAGTTGAAATTCCAGCTGGAACAAACTCAAAGTCTCTTGGGCTTCTGAGCTCAACAGCTCTGCTGGACTGGCTCCCCCAAACTACACAACTTATCTCAAACACAAGTACAAGTTTGTGGCTATGGAATACTGTCAAAACGTAAAAAACTCAGATCTGAAACAAATGAAATGTTTCAAGGAATGAAAATAAGTTCTTACACGGAAACGTGATACAGTTTTTCCTCCTACAGTTAGGGCTGCCATTCTTCCATTATGGTTTTCCTTTGGAGTATATTTTAGGACATGACAGTCTTGTACCTAAAAAACAAACAAAAAAATGAACAAACAAAAACTGAAAAAAAAAACCAAAACAAAAACCAAAAGCACGAAAGATTAAGAATGTGCCAGTATACATTTTAATATTACATACCTGCCATACTGGGTCCCAAAGCCAGTTAGGAATTCCCTGAAGTTATTTATCTCATCAGCCCTCTACCACCAACCACAATCTTAAAGTATATAAATAAACCTTAAAAAAAATCAAGTAAAATACATACAGAAAACTGCATAAAGCATAAAAAACAAGATGAGTATTTATAAAGAAAACACCCATGTAACTGTTACCCAGGTCAAAAGGCAGAAGCCCAGATGCCTGTGTGTCTCTTCCCAGTTCGTGTCCCTCATCCCCTTTACTCTAAAGTAGTGGTTTCAAAGTGTGGTGGTCCCTGGAAGCAGTTCCAGCATCAGCTGGGAACTTGGTAAAAATGCAGAATCTCAGGCCCAGCCCAAATGAATTGCAATCTCTGTGTTTTATATAAGCCTTCTAGGTGCTTCTGATGCTCAATGGAGTTTGAGAACCAGTGCCCTAGAGATAATCACTACTCTCGACGTTTGGGGTGATCATTTATACTTACTTTTCTTTATTGCCTTTTGTGATGGTCTGGCTAATACGTCAACTCGGCCGGGTAACTGTGCCCAGGTGTTTGGTCAAGAAAGCACTGGGCTAATTGTAATACAAGGACATTTATGGGCTTTAGTCACCAGTGAGTTTACTGCATAGATGGCTGATTACATCCACGATCAACCAGGGAAATTGCCATCAGCAATAAGTTGACACTTTATCCAATCAGTTGAATGCCTTAAAAGGAGAAGTGACTTCATTTCAGCATTCAGAGAGAATTTTCCGGCCGTCTTTGGGCAACCATCATCTCCCGGAAACTCATCAAGGACCTTCACTGAACTTTCATCGGAGCCCCTACTTTGCAGCCTGCCTGTGGAACCTGGACTTGTGCACCCCCACAGTCACGTGAAAGACTTATAACATCTCATACTATTCACAGATATCTCCTGCTGATTCTGTTTCTCTATAGAACCCTGACTAATACACCTTGAAAGCACTGCTTAATAACAGTGTTGTCTGATTAGAATTTTATATAAACAAAATCAGAGTGGATGCACTCTTCTGTGTCTTACTTCTTTCACTCAACATTCTGTTTTTTTTATTTTTAATTTTTTTAAATTTTTTTTTAAAGATTTATTTATTTTTTATTTATTTATCCCCCCTTGCCGCTTGTGTTGCTGTGTCCATTCGCTGCGTGTCTTCTCTGCGTCTGCTTATCTCCCCCTTGCTGTGAGGTCCTGCCGCATCAGCCCACGGTGCCACGCGAGCCGGCCTGCCCTCACAAGGAGGCACCGGGAAGCGAACCCGGGGCCTCTCATATGGTAAACGGGTGCTCTATCCATTGTGCCACACCCACTTCCTGCCGTGAGGTTGCTGTATCAGCCCACCGCACCGCTCAGGCCGGCGTGCCCTCACAAGGAGGCCTCGGGACGCGAACCCGGGCCTCCCATATGGTAAACGGGGGCTCTATCCACTGAGCCACACCCGCTTCCCTACATTCTGTTTTTAAAGTTCACCCACACTGTCATGTGTTGCTCCGCTCTGTTCATTTCCGTTGCTGTAGAGCATTCCCTTATGTGCCTATACCACAATTACTTGCCCATCCTACTGCTGATGGACATCTCGGTTATCTCTAGTTTGAGAGGTATTAAAAGTGAAGCTGCTCTAAACATGCTGTGCATGTATCCTGGTGCACCGGAGAAACTGTTCAAGTTTCTCTAGCAATACTCTGAAGTGGAGGTGCTAGACTACGAGGTTCACCTATCTCTACTTTACCAGGTAATGCTAAACTGTTTTCTGAAGTGATTGTCCCTTTTTAGAATCCCAACTGTCCTCCCTGAAAGTTCCCAAAGTTCCTTAGCATTCTCAAAACCATAGCCTCACATTTGATCATTCAGAACCAATAAAAATTTACTAAGGGTCTGCAGGCCATCTGTGCCTATGAGTACTCTAAGCCCTCATTTTAATCATTGCCCCTGTCTAATGGGCACATGAACACCAGCTCCAAAGATTAACTGAGTTGTCCAAACTGATTTGGGGAGAGAGAGTCTAACTTTATCAGCAATCCTTCTATAATGATGATAAAGACAACAGCTAATTATTTGTTGGACATTACCATTGTTCTAAATGCTTGATAATTATCAACTTGTGCAATCCTCACCTTTTGAGGGAGAGCATATTTACTATTATTACCTTTTACAAATGAGGCACAGGGCTCCAAGTGACATGGCTAGTAAATGGCAGAACCAGGATTTGAACTCAAGTTATTCTGGTCTCAGAGCCCACATTCTTATTCAGGTCTAACTCAGCTCAGTTACCAAAATGCTGCCTCCCCAGACAAAAGTACTACATTCTGACAGTTCACTAGAGATCAAATTTATAATCTGGAGTTTAAAAATTCCATGCATGAAAATAAGATGGGACTGGGATTTCTTAGACAATGAATTAAAATGGAGAGCTATGAAAAGCTAGGTTACAATTTTTTTAATTCATTGCTTCGGTTATCCCAATACTAGTATCAAGGAAGTCACCACTCAGGCAAGAGCCAGAGCATTCACTGAAAGAGTCAGAAAGTAAGATTCTTCAATACTATTTATGTTCAACATTTCCCTCTTCTTCATTAGTTATATGTTTAGTTATATGTTTATATGTTTCAGGATACAAATATTGCCCATTAAGATTTATTCTGCATAAATAGATTTTGGCACACATACATCATCAGTTTCTTTCTCACCTGAAGTAATGTGACCACATGCTGTTTACCATCCTTGGTCCATAAAGGCATCATGCCCAGCTTCAGTGCAATAAGGCCAACTCTAGAGGAACCTGGCAATTAAAACCAAATCAACGTCAACACAATCTCCATTAACATTTCCCAACATGATACAACATTCTTAAAATGTGGTTTCAATACAGGCAGCAAGCAGAGAAGAAACAATGCTAGTATAACCTACAGTAAAATACAACTATTTCTTACAGATATAAGTGTCTTAAATGGTGCCTGGTATAATTATATTGGTGCTCAAATATTTGTAAAATAAATGAATATAAGAAAACAGGTACTGATATATTATAGTAGTAAAATAATAATATTAGAAGCCATGATAAATCCATCACTATGCTTTCCTAGTATCAATTCATCTCCAACTCATTAATTAGGAAACATCACTCAAATTCTAAGAGATTGGTGCTATAGGGCTGCTACAAATGGACATGTTGCTAAACTATGTCAACCTCTACCATGACACTTAGATTTATTGCATAAATTGGCAAAGTTGCTCCACCAAGAACTTTTGGCTATCATACAATCCAATGTCAATATAAACCAAAGCAGAGACAGCACACTGAGCAGCAGAGGCCTTATTCTCTTTGGTCTGGCCACGTGGGTTAGCACCTATGAGGCACAAAGAACTGATTCTGGGGTTATACTTGACAAATCTGGAGTAACAGAAATATTTGCTCAACATGTTACAATTCAGATCATATTCTTCCATGATTTATTATATATTCTTTTTTACCTAAAGGAAGTGAAAACATATGCCAAATGATTCTTTCACCGACAAAACAGATTCTCAAGGTCTTTTTTTTTTTTAATCAGACATTTACTAACAGTAGACTAGGAGGCTGGAAAAAACTTGCAAACCAAACCACAATGAAACTGACACACTTAAACATGAGAAGTTCAAGAGATGACAAATTAATCAGGAAGTCAGTATATGATTTTGAATGTGTTCAGCCATACAGTAATTGGAGATGAAAACTTATGAAATGCAAAATAACCACCTGGTTCCCAAGGATGTATAGGCCACGGTTCATCTTTCAGAGGACACAGTTTACTTGCTAATTGGGCTTTATTTTCATCAGAGACCAACTGCTTAATAAACGGAACATTTTCTTCGGAAAGATGTTCATCCCACCAAGTACAACCCTTGCCATGGAGACTTCTAACAAAAAGCCAAAAGTTTGTTCTGTAAAAATAAAACAAAACACACAATTCAGTAGGTTCTCCCATTTAATATACAGAAGTCAGGTCACAAGAGTTGGAAAGTGTAGCCAGGGCCTTAGGAAAGGGTTTGGATTCTGTGCAAGTCTCTTCCCCTGACATTCCTTGTGATAACACTGAGGCTCACATTTTAACTACGCATGTTTACCCTGGAAGAAAAGGTCATATCATCCCCTGGAATAAAAAGACTGCTAACAGAGTACAACCTACCTAAACACATGAAAAACCGAGCCATTAGAATGTGCGCTTTAATAGTTGTGATTCCAGTGGAGCCGGTAGGATGTGGCACACAGCTCTCTCTGATAAGCTCCTCCTCCAGTAATAAGGCCTAGGCTTAGAGAGAGGAAGAATAATGGACGTGCAAAGTCAAAACATCCACAAAAGACTTGACTTCTACCTCTCAGCACCCGGCTCTGACCAGATGAACACACCAAGAAAGCCCTTGGGGTGGAGGTAGGAGCGTGGAAGTCTTGCGAGGGTCGGAATAGAGCAAAACTTCCTGCAGTCTGTCAACACCCTCCCCTCCCTTTTGTAGTCGGATAGGCCCAGGTTGGAGTCCCAATTTTCCACTCATCAGCTGAGCATCCTTGGGCCAAGTCACTCCTCCTCTCTAAGCCTCAGTTTTCTTATCTGAAAAACGGAATAATGATCCTAAGGAATAAAGACAGTGTGTGTAGACGGATGAGAGCAATTCGCTCACGGGAGAGCTACGTGAGAAGGCCCCGGCCGCACCGAGAGGGTCTGCTACACAGTAAAGGCTACTAACAAGGTAATGCTGGCGTTGGTAGTGTGCGGCGCCCGTTCATGAGCATGCGTGCAAAATAAGCCGCCCCTGCAGCTCCTCAGACGGCGCTTCCTCGCCCCCGGGCCCGGTCTAGACAGAAGCCCTCCGCCCTCCGCCCTCCGCCCTCCACCGCGCCGCCGCCAAGGTCGCAGCCCCGTGGGCTCCGCGCTCCGCACCCACCTGTGCCCGGAGCCCCAGCTCAGCGCCCGCGCGCCGGCCCGCGCCAGCAGCCCGCAGCCTCTCATGGCGGCCGGGGAGAGCTCGGCCGCGACCCGCCGGGTGCCGCGCTCGCTTCGGCACAGCCCCAGGCGGCCGCCACGCGCCCCGCACAGCCCTCAGGCCTGTCAACCGCCGGCCGCCGAGGTCCTCGGCCCGGAAAGAGAGCCGCGGCGCCACTTCCGGTCCGCTTCCAATGCGCTCCGGACACCGACTCAGCCCCGGAACTGGAGTTCCCCTCCCGGAAGAGCCCTGCGGGGTCTGCCTCCGGCGGGGTGGGGCGCCAGACCCGCTCCCTCCCCAGAGGTTAAGAAACGGCATGCCGGGGTGTAAACCTTAGAATGAGGCGAACTCGCTTCCAAGAAATCACTTCTAAATAGCGCCCACCGCTAGCGGTGCTTCATGTCGTTATTTTATATTGATGAGTTAATCTTTGCAACAGCCCTGAAAGGAGATGCTCTTGTTTTTTAAATGAACACAGATTGAGAATCTAGGTGCTCGTCCAAGATCACCCATCTGGCGGGTGGGCAGCGTCAAGAACTGAATACCCCCTGAACAAGGGCGGCCCCCCCACGTTTCTTCACAGGAGTTCCTCATGTTTACGAGCCAGCTCGTCAGAGGAGCACCAGTTCTTTCCTAGGGTGGCCGCACCCAGGTGGTCCCAGTGATCCTTGCCTCTAGTCACGCCCTCGAGTAGCTCCCCCAGCGCTGGAACCGGCTGGCCTGTGTGATCCAGGGCGAGGTCCTAAGAGGTGTCCTGTCTTGGGCTCTTGAGTTGTTCCCTGTGGAGGAAGCCAGCTGCCATGACCTGCAGACTCACACACAGCCTTGTGGAGAGGAACCAACTTGCCAGCCCCTTGAGGGACCCCCCAGCCCCAGGCAACCCTTCAGAGGACCACAACTCGGGAAAGACCCAGAGCCAAAATCTCCGGGTCAAGCAGCTCGCAGATTCTTGGCCTGAAGGAATTGCCAGAGGGAATAAATGATTAATGTTGTTTTGGGTCACTGCGTTTTAGGGTGATTTTTGGTGCCGCGATAGCTAACTAATACACCTTCCTTACAAACAAGCCCCTGTCCAGCCCCACCATAATTGCCATCTGTGTGCCTTGGGCATTGGTTCAGCCACTCCAGAAACCCATGTCCTTATTTGACAAATAGGTATTTGTAGAAAATAGGAAGTGAGAACTTGAAAGTTTAGCTATTTCAATCCACTCTTTTTATTAGCGATCTAACCAGCCTGGCTTAAAAGTTTCAGGCAATGGTCAGGGCGATTCCTGGCTGCCGCTTGGACTTCAGTAGTCTCTCGAGCTTTTGCTCTGTTTGCCCGTCCATTTCACCAGCTGTTATTGCAGTTACTCTGGCCAATTCTCTATAGCATTTTGGGCCTTGAGGGGAAAATTACATCTTTTCATCCTATTCAATGTTGCCAGGCTTCCCAATTAAGAATGGTCCTTTATTGAATAAACATGCCTTAAAGTGTGCTTCATGCAAAAATCCAGATAAAGAAGATTTGGTTACTGCTGCCCAAAGCTAGCATTTCTTATGCACGCAGTATGTGCTCAGCATTTGGAAGCCCACCGGGAACATACTGGAGCTCAAATAATGCTAGGTTTATTTAGCTCATCCTTGCGAGATCAAACACCTGAGGATGTCTCTCTATAAGAATGAATTGGGAAGTGCTTGTTATAGAATTTGGTCTTGTGCTTGTGATTTTACGGTGGTGTCAGGGAAGCAGGGTCTTGTTTCTGATTGAAAGCCATCAAGAAGCAGTCAAGGGCAGTTCACAATAATCTTTGTTCGGGGGGCAGGAAGAACAAAGTGGACCTGGGCATGGTGCTGATAAGAAAGTAGCAATCGCTCAGTAGAAAGGGCCGTCAGTCATTCTGTAGCTCTCTGTGGCCTTGGGTATGGTCTTAGAAATATTGTGTTGATATTTCATTATAAACACTGTTTCTGATTACTAACAGGCTTCATTTTTACTCGCAGGATATTTTCTCTCTTAATCTTTGTAACAGCCCCCTGTGATAATACAATAATTATCTACATTTTACAGTTAAGAAAACAGGCACAGATAGATTACAAAACTTAATACGGTCACTCAGCTAGTAAGTGACAGTGCCAATATTTAGATCTCAGCAGTGTGACCACAGAGCATGTGCTCTTGGCCATTCTCTTTCTTTGTCTCTCTATAATAAATAAGTTACTGCTCTTGTCTTGTAGTTCTGCCAAGGCAAGAGGAAAATTGGCAAGTAAGCATTTCACCCACAATGATCTGTGAGCATTTGAGGAGGTAGCCATTCAGCCTAACCTTTGCCCTTAGTTCCAAATTGCTCCTGGTCCAGAACGGAGAGCTTGAATCAATGAAACCCCCAGCGGACACTGCTGCTGAACTGGTCAAAGCAAAGTGTGCTTTGCCTGCTGTCACAGAGCACAAGTCTCCCGGTTGCCCGCCGATCCTGGGACGTTTCATCACACTGCACTATGCTGTGTTGAGTACTGGGCCTGGCTCTCTGGTGACCCAGCCCAGACTCTCTCAGGGCACCCACGTACTGAGCCAGATATTCCTCCATTTCTGCTGTCTTCCTTGGGAGACTGTCCTGAACCCTGGGATTCTGAAGCCACTTTACCTCTCTGAGACTTCATTTCCTCACTGGGGCAAAGATAACCCCCACAATCTCTTTTTAGGCTACAATTCTATAATTCTTAATCTAATGATCCAGTTAAAAAAGCTGATGTAGTAAACGTTTTTCTTATTGAATAAAACATTAGGAATAATTTCACTTCTGAATTTTTAAAGCCATGTCCAGGAAAAGAGAATCACTGTAGAAGGAATAGCTTTCAAACAAGGGCTCATTGGTAATCGTTTTTCTATGTATATCCCATAATGTTTTGGTTGTGTATGGGTGGCCTACTGGAGAATGATAATTTTTCATTGTTGCTTAATCTAATTTTATGTATGTGTTCACGCTGTCTCTTAGTTCATAACATGCCTTATATTTGAAATTAGTTTTTTTAAAAATGAGTTTAGAGTTTTCACTAAATTATCCTCGGCCTTCTTCCACTTTTCCAAACTTGTGGGAATCTAGCATATCTTAAAGTCAGTAGAGATGTTATGGAGGTGAGTCAAGGGGGATAGATAAAGTGAACTTTATGAAGCACTGAACTTTGAGATTGTATTGCTGGCTGGAAGAGAAAACCTTGAAGGCCATATCCACAAATATGTGCAAAATCCACAGACACTCGGTAAGAAGATGAATTTTTGCTTTATGTCCTCTAGTGAGACCAAATCATGATTACAACTTCAAAACAATGCTTTAAAAACTTCATTTTTATTTATAAATTCCTAAATCAGCCCGCACATTATAGGATTCCAAGAGACTACCAGAAAGGAAGTACTTTTGGCTTGACAAAAGCTTAAAAATAAGGAGCAGTGTGGCCATGCAGTAACACGGGCTTAATGTTTCTCGATGTGCCGCCTCCCCTGCTGAACGTGGCGAGGTTCTGAACCTCGGTGTAAGTCAACCAATGTCCTTTTCTTTAACGTTCTTTGATGATGGAATGGAGATGTTAGCCACAGACAAGGAAGTGTCAACAGCAGGGGCCGAGTGCTGCCGGCCCAGGGCTTTGCCTGCCCAGGCTGGTGGGCTTCTGGCTCTAGCCAGTGACCACCGCTGTTGCCTGGATACACGGGGGGGGTGTCCCCTCTGAGCCTAGGAGAGTCTAGAGGAATCCTAGACACCGAGTTCATTTGGGACTCTTGATTCTACGTGGAGGACGCCTAGGAGGTGCCAGAAGAGTGATGAATTACCAACACTTACATTGCTCTTTCTAAATGCAACCATCCATTTATTAATAAATATTTATTGAATATTAGCTATGAAATATACAGTGCTTGGCGCATAGTAGGTGTTCAACAAGTAGTTGAAAAATCAAATGAATTTGAACCACAATGCACCAAATGCAGGAAAATAAATTTGTAATGTTAATGCCTGCTATTTATAGGGCATTTTATGTGCCAGGCACTAGGCTCGGAGTACCACTGACAAATAATGATAGATATGTCATGATTTTACATGCGTGAGCACATATAAGATAATTCAGAAAGTAAGTTCCCCACTTAGCTAAGAAGGAGCAGAGCTGGAATTCAAAACTAGACCCGCTTGGCTCCCAAACTCCCAATCACTCTGCTCTTTTGCTTCTAGCACAAAACAGTCTCAGTCCTGGAAGGGATCGCTGTGCAGCAGGGAAGTTGGAAAGGTAAACAGGCAAAAATGGCAAGTGCCGAGGCAAAGGCGTAGTGCAAGTGCCTGGATAGGGCGCTCA
>JAQZBX010088050.1:0-12792 GCA_029593785.1 Cabassous unicinctus | reverse complement strand
GAACTCCAACAGGGCAGCCCAGGCCTGGGTGTGGACGCGCCTGCAGGGCCACCAGCACACAGGGACGAGGCGAGGTGGGCCCTGCAGCGCCAGGGGCTCACCGCCGCTCCCTGCCCCAGCTGTCCTGGAGGCCTGTCCTCCCTGGCTGGCTCTCTGGCCAAGCCTGCGCCCCCGGGGGTTTCCTCTGGCTCTGCCTGCTCCGCCAGCCCAGCACTGTGGCCGAGAACTCGGCTCCTGGAGGTGGGCGCTCCTGGCCCTGCCTGGGGGTGGAGCAGCCTGCGTACCAGGCCGCTGACAAGCTTGATCCTCTTCCTCCCGCCTCGCTGCGGCGCGGCCAGCCTCTTCTCAGACTGCAGGGACGGGGGGCAGCGACGCTGCGCCTGGGGGAACACAGCCACGGTTCAGCCCGTGCCCTCAGTCTCGAGGTCCCCCAAGGGGCCGCAGGGGCAGGCCCAGCCCTTTTCCCTCAGCCACGCAGTGCACTCAGCAGCCTAGACGGCAGGTGGCTGGCTCAGTGCCGGCTCGGGGACCCGACAGGAACTGGCACCGGGAAGCTGGGCGGGGCAGGAGTCCAGGCGCAGCCCAGGTGGGGAGAGCAGAAAGAGCAGCAAGAAAGGGGCTCTGGGCAAAGGCTCCAGGGGAGAGGGGACCGGGCCGCCCCAGGCTAGGCCCAAAGCAACAGCCACGTGTGCACAGCAGGTGGTGGGAGGAGTCGCCCTGGATGGCCACGTGCCAGGCTGACGCCCACAACCCGAGGGACACGCAGAACAGGGCAGCGTGCAGGCCAGGCAGCAGTGCTGGGTATGGATGCAGCACAGGGGCATGGGCAGGACCCCTGCCTGGGGGCGGGAGACGACAGGAAGCCAGGCAGAGCAGGGCCAGGGTTGGGGTCCACATCCAGGATGCCACCCCTGCCACGGAAATGGGGAGGGGGGAGGGGGAGAGGGGGAGGGGGGGCGAGCTGGCAGGGGCTCACCAGCTCCTCCGCGGGGCCCCCAGCCTGCTGCTCGCTGCGCTCCAGGGCAGCCAGCAGCCCCCGGGGCCCCTGATCGGCGCAGGCGGGCCCCTGCTCGTACTCCACGCACAGGCTGCTCTCGGTGTCCCTGAGGCCATCCTGCAGTCCTGCAGGCAGCCGGTCACGGTCCCATCAGGCCCCACGCCTGCAGCAGCACCCCTGCCACCCCATGCCCACTCCACGCACCCTCCAGCTGCCGCCTCAGGCTAGGGACGTGCACGTCCAGGGTCTTGGCTTTCGTGGCTGGCGGGGGCAGGCCAGACAACGCAGCCCCCACGACGGCACCTCCTCCCTCAGCCGGGCTCGGGATGGGCGCCCGGGGGACCACTGCAGGCACCTGGTGTGGAGAGCCAGAGGTGCTGAGGGCAGGCAGGGAGGGCGCAGCCTTCCCGCGCCCGGGGGAGGACACAGCCCCCCAGGTCGTGTGGGAACCCACGGTTCTCTGAGCCACACGGAAGAACTGGGCCACGTCCCGGACGATGGGGCCGAAGCTGTCGTAAACCTTGACGTAAGGGCGCACCCAGGAGGGGAGCTGGGCTCTGGCATCAGCGTAGGCGAACCTGGAGGGTGGGCACGGCCGTCAGCCCCAGCGTCCCCTCCCGACGGGCACAGGCGACCGGGGGCCCTGGGCTCCAGGCTGCTTCCTGGGTCTCAGGTTTGCCGAATGGAAGAGCCAGGACCCCACGGGCAGGCGGTGCAAGCCCTGCCAGGAGAGGCAGCCCTGGGCAGGCAGACCCCCTCCCAGGGAGAAAGACGGGGCCCGCCCCGCGGGCAAGCATCTGGGGTGGGCGGGGCCGGCCTGCCTGTGGTCACAGAGGAAGACGGCGCCGTAGTCCTGGCGGTGCCGGATCACCCGCCCAATGGCCTGGTTCACTGCCCGGGACGCCTGCTGCCGGTACCAGTCATGCCCAGAGAGGAACTGCAAGGGGACGTGGTCACACGGCTCCCAGGGAAGCCGCCGCCGCCCGCCCTGGCCCTGCAGCGCTCACCTGGGCGCCGGCTGTGCGCTGGCCCTTCATCTCATCCAAGAACTGCATCTTGAGGACAACCCGGGGGTCCATGCGTGGAGGGTACGGGAGGCCCGTGACGACCACGCCACGGCCGTTCACGTCTGCAAAGTCCAGCCCCTCGCTGGCCTGGGGGAGCAGGGACACCAGGCTGCCTGTGCCCAGCCTGGGACCACCTCCCGGACCCCCAGAGCTGACTCCATGCGGGAGCCTCCCCAGTCCTGCCCCACCGGCCCTCGAGTGGGGCCCGAGTCTGTACAAGCCCCCCGTGCCCGGGTGGGCATCCGCCCCGAGGATGGGTGCATTAGAGGCCCCTGTGCACCAAGCCCCAGGCCTCACCTTCCCCCGGCACACCGCCAGGAAGGTGGCCCCACCGGCGCCAGGGGCGGCAACTCGCGAGTAATACGCCTCGATGACCTGCACAGACAGCTGGTGAGCGGCTGGAGCCTTTCTGGCTCGGACTCCCTGGGTGGCCCGCACCCTGCCCCTAGAGCGGGTTCCGTGTTTCCGCCAAGCGCAGGGACCCCAGGGCAAAGGAGGAGCTGCGGCCGACCCCAGGCTGGCACCAGCTGCTTCTGAAGGGCGGCAGGGAAGTGCGCAGGCCTGACGGGCGGTGGGGGTGGGGGGCACGTGCAGCCAGGGTGGGGAGCCGGCCCCCTGCCCAGGACGCGAGGGGGCGGCTCCCGCTCGAGCACAGACCTCCGCGAAGCTGCTTTTACTTCTTGGCTCCACGAATATCGGCTTCAGCGCCTCAATCTTTCTGGCAAAGTCGCGGGCCTGTAGGGGACGCGCTACGTGGGAGCAGGAGCCCTGGTCGTCCCCCACCTGCATGGCCCCCCGGCTGCCCCACCCGCCCCTCCCCGCAGCCTCAGGCAGGGCCAGCCGGCAGGGGGCAGGGGGTGGGGAGCACACCTGCCAGAACTCCAGGCTCTTCTCCATGACCGGGTAGGAGGGAAAGAAGACCAGGAGGCCGTGGGGCACCACGCGCGCGATGTTCCCTGGGGGCAGGACGGCAGCCGTGGGCAGGGCAGGGGCCAGTAGAGCACGAGAGCGCAGGGCGGGCGGGCAGGGCATGCGGCAGGGGCTCCCCCAGACAGCTCCAGAGCCCCTCTGGAGGCCAGGGCAGTCTCGAGCCCTCCCCGGGGCACTCACCAAGGGCCTTTCCCAGAGAGGACAAGCACTCCTCAGAAAACCTGCACAACGCAAGGCGGGCTGCGGCAAGGGCCGGGGCTCTCGGCTCCTCCCACCACGAGGCCTGTACCAGGCTCTCCCCGTGCTCCCCAGCCGCCCACAGAGCACTGACCACTGGTGCCTGGGCCAGCCAGTGCCACGCAGCTCTGCTCCTAAGCACCCCAGGCTCCCAGGGCTTCCCGTCCCTGGCGCCCGCCCCGAACGCTCAGCTCCATCTGCAGTGACTCCTCCCAGTGGCATGCCTTCCTTTAGCAGCTTCCTGCGTCCTGGTGGTGTCACCACTTGACGCCACCCTGAGCCCCAGGCCCCACACTAGGGGCTGCATGTCCTAGACTCCCAGGCAGACGGCCTGGAGACCCTGCTTCACCACCATGCCTGCCCCAGCCCCACTCGGCCCTTCTGGGGTAAGCAAAGCCTTGGGCCCTGGGAGCTGGAGCTTGGCACCCTCTGAGCCCCAGTCCCCGCTTTCAGAGGAGCGGCCTGAGGCCAGGTCGGCCTCCACCCACAGCAGAGCCCCCCCTTACCGTCTGTCAAACGCAGAGCTCAACTGGGCCCCATCAGGGCCTTTGGGGACGACGCCCACCCAGATCTGGTGCCTCTCGATGACGTGCGGGTTCTCCAGGCAGACTGGGAAAGGGCTGAGCAGGGGCCACTGGTGACACACAGGCCTCCCTCCTGGGCGTCCTGGCCCCAAGCACCACCCACAGGGACCCTGGCCGCTGAGGTGGGTGGAGCTCACCGCAGGCCCCGTCTGCCCCCCGACCCAGTGGGGGGCACCAGCCTCCAGTGGGGGTGGTGGGCAGCGCCTTACATCTGCATCTCCAGGGCGAAGGAGGACACGGGGGCCAGCGTGCCGCTGGTGAGGATGAGGGCGCGGACGCCCTGGCGCACGAGCTCGTGCATGGCGTGCCCAGGGCTGAAGCACCAGTAGCTCAGCACCTTTCCTGCAAGGGCATGGCTGTGAGGACGGGCGCGCGGGGGCCTGCGCAGGAGCACGTTCCCGCACGTTCCCACGCTGCCCGGCCTGACAGGTGCCTGCAGACCCCACAACCGGCCCCAGGGTCACAGAGAGCCCCGCACCACCCGACGCCCCTCACTAGACCGTCCTGCCGCGCTGGCTGCCTCTTGTCCTTGCAGCATCACATGATGCAGCAGCGCGCAGGGCCAAGATGCCTGCCAGGAGTGCAGGCAGAGCACCCGCCGCGCCGGGCCAGGTATGCAAGCAGCCCTCCCTTGTCCCGGGGAGGACGGTGGGGGCCACCGTGTCCGCCTGGGCCTCAGAGGGCGCTAGGGCGCAGCCGAGTGCATGGGGCAGGCCCTCAAGGCTCCCGCTGCCCTCCCACCAAGGACGGAACAGCACCCACAAGGCCGCTGGGAGGAGGGCCGGGGCCCATGGGGTCACTTCGGGACCCCGGTGGCTCCTAGAAGTGCCTGATGAGGGGATGAGCAGGAGAGGGGCCAGGAAGGCGCCCGAGGGTGGCCTCGGGTCCCCACGGGGCAGGCGCAGGACCCCTCGCCGTCCCCAGCTCCCTCCGGAAGCCCCAGAAGTTAAAGCGGCACATGTAGGGAGACCCTGACTGTGACGCCCCCACCAGCACTGGCTGCAGGGAGCACAGCGTCGTTTGAAAAGAGCAAAACCACTGCTCCACCTGTGGGAAAGGATTTGCCTTGCTGTGGGGAGACGGTCCCATGGCTGCCCCGCAAGGCCGAGACCCGCGTCCAGCCCTCACCTGGTGCCTGGGGAGCCCCGGGGTCCAGGCCGCAGGAGGGTCTGGCCGGCATAGAAAGGGGGAGAAACAGCAAAGCCGCAGTGGAGACCATGAGGAGCGTGAGGCTGGCAGCTCCCACCCGGGCGGCCCCTCGGGGTGAGTCCCCCCGGCCCCATGCCCCGGCCCCATGCCCTGCTCCAGCGCCCGCCTACCCCTCACTGGCACGCACTCCGCAGCAAGGATGGAAGTTTCCGGTAAACACTCCAGCAGCTGCTTCCAAGAGCTCACCCCACCTCGGGGGGTGGGGACGGCGGGGACGAGACACCCCGCCCACCCAAGGCGCAGTTGGTACCTGCAAGACCTGCGCGGGCCAACGGCAGGGACCCCAGCCCAGCACGGGGGTGCGCCGGCGACTCACAGAAGCCAAGTGGGGGGCGCCAGTCTCCCCCATTCGCAGCAAAGAGACCCGGCTCGGAGACTGCTGCTCCTACACGGGCCACGGGGCGAGGCGCTCTCTGTGGACGCCAGGCCACTGCCACGCGGCCACTTGCACCCGCATGGCCCCAGCCCCCTCCCAGGCTGCATGTGATGGCACCAAGTGCCAGCCTCTCTCCCACGGGTGCCCACACCAGCTCTGCACCCACACGCGGGGAGAGGCAGGAGGGAGCGCCTCCCACCAGGGGGGCGGCACGGCCTCAGGGCAAGCTCGGCCGCGGGCTGCTTGCAGAGGCCCCGCCCTGCGCTGTAGGACCTGGGGCAGCGAGGAAGAGCATGTGAGGAGTTCAGTGGCAAGGCTGTGCTGGAGACTGTGGGAACGCGAGAAGGCGTGGCGGGCAGGGCCTGGGAGCAAGGACCAGGACGCGGAGTGCCCTGGCTGCAGGAGCGGCTGCGCCTGCCGTGTCGGCCCAGAAGACCCCCAGCCTGCACGCCCCCGTGGGAAGACTGGCGCTGGCCGCCTGCGCTGTTCGCTCCGCCTGGCTGCTCAGCACCGGGCAGCTAGAGCCGCCCAGGCAGACACCGGCTGTGGGGCACGCCACACCAGGACACCAAGAAACGGGGGAGCTGGGGAGCAGGTGACCTCCAGCACGGCCTGCGCTGCAGCCTCCCCGTCTGTCCCAGGGCCGAGTGAGTGGAAGCAGCGCCCGCTGGCTGGCAGGGCGCTCCCTGCGGGCGGGTCCCTGTCCCAGCATGCCCCAGGCGCGGGGAGACCTCCTGCTGCTCTAACAGCTCCGAGGCGGCTTGGCAGCCACGGCCATGTGCAGGGGCCCAGCAGGCTGTGGCCTGAGCCCCAGAGCCAGTACCTGGCTTTCTAGGGACAGCAGCACCCCAGGCATCTGACCGCTGAGCTCTTCTCCGCTGGCCAGGGTCAGGGTGGATGTGCACCTGGAGGAGGGAGCGTGCACAGGGTCCCGAGGCCGTCCCGGGCACCTGTCTGCTGCGCCCGCCCGGCCCTGAGGGCCGCCCTGGCACCAGAAGCAGCTCCCACCTTGTAGGAGCTGGAGACTGCCTGCCGCACCATGGAACCGGGGCTGCTCTCAGGGGGGTCAGCGCTGAACACGAGCTGGAAGCAGAGATGGGACACAAGCCGGCGTGGCCTGAGGCAGCTGAGGAGATGGCGGGAGGCAGGGACACAGGGCAGCACGCAGAGCCCGGCACCAGCAAGCGTGGCCTGCTGAGTGGCCCGACACACAGACAGACTGACCTACTCTCGGACGCCATCTGGTTCACCTGGTTCAGCCATCGAGCCCCAAATGCAGCCCACAAAGCTCAGCCCTTCCCAGAGGCCTCTGCTCAGCGCTGACTTTGGGCAGCCCCTGACTCCCTGCTGCCCTTCCACAAGAGCAACAAGCCTGTGACACCTGGAAACAACCTAGAAACGCACTGCACTTCCCGCAAGGAGCCAAACCATGGCCAAGCAGCCGCTCAGGCTTTCTCCATCCCCTCCCTGGAGGCTGCGTGTGCTTTGGGGCGAGGAAATAAGCCTCAGGTTCACGAACTTGAACCTTTCTCCTGCCCCCCCACCCCAAAGTCACCCCAGTTGGTGACAATTCCTCTAAGAAAAGGAAGTGCTTCCTCTGTCCTGCTGCTTCCAGCTGGAAAGGAGCGAAGCCCACGTCCCCACCAGCTCCCCTACCTGGATGATGTCCACGAGCTTCTGCAGTCCCGTCGTATTGGTGAAGACCCCTGCACCTGTAGGCAGCAGGTGCATTTAGCCACCTGCAGGGCCCGCAGGGAACCCCACCTTCAGCCTCAAGCTGCCCCAGCCAAGGAACCTCTGGGGAGGGGCCAGCAGCACTTCTCACCAAGCTCCGCCCACTCCTCCAGGGCGATGGAGGACGCTCAGGGAAGGGAGGGCTGCCTGCCTGCTCTTCCCAGCATGCCTCCACGGACCAGGGGATTCGCGAGGGGGCCAGAGAAGTCTGGGGAGCCATGCAGATCGCACCCCTCCCAGAGCCCAGGCGCATGGCAGGTCCAGGAAAACACGCCCTGCCGGGCCCCTGTCACCCCACCTGCAGGGGGCAGGCCCTCCTGGCCTCTGCTCCGCCCCTGGCCTCTGCTCCTCTATGCAGAAACTGTGCGTGGGGGTGGCCGGCTAGACCCTCAACTCCCTAATCCACCTACGCTTCTTGCTACTTAAATTGGGACTATACAGGAAGAAGCCACAGTAAAAAACTGCTAATGCAAAGCTGGCAAAGTGCTCTACAAAAACACAAGATCTGGGGTAAGTGACGCCACCACCTCAACATGCCACACAGAACTGGCAAAACTCTGGGTTCCGCAGCAGCTGGCTGCTTGCAGAAGCAGGCACCCACCCTGCCGCTGTCTCGGTGCTGTGCCCTGGCCTGTGCCGCCTGCCAGGGCTCAGGGCAGCACCCAAGCAAAGGCCAGACGACCCCCCCCAGCCGCTCCACCACCTGACAGCAGCCCCGCCCCGGCTAGGGAGACTCACGACCCGCCAGGTGTTGGATGATCTGGTCCAGTGAGTCCAGGATGCAGCCTTTGGTCTGGAACGTTATCTGGGCTTCAGCAAACACCTCAAAGATAAAGCTACCAGGGAGGAGAAAGCACCTCAGGCCTGGCAGAAAGACATCTAAAGGTGGCTGGAACTTCAAGTTCCCTTCACTCTGAAACAAGCTCTGAGGCCAGGGGAGGCCAAAGCAGGAGAAGCCTGTGCCCCAGGAGCGCCCAGGTGGAGGGGAGGCCCAGGGAGACCCAAACACAACTGCAGGCATCGAAGAAAAAGACAAGGTCCAAGGCTAAGGGGCCTCCAAGCAGAGGCCAGGGACCTGGGCTGGAGGAGGGGGCTTTCTGAGGCAGGGGGTCTGAGCGGCACCTGCAAAGACAGGTAGGGGTTTGACAGAGAAGGAGCAGAGGGCAGCCCTGCTGAGGCTAGGGTGGCGGGCGGCCAGCTACACAGGAGTGGGCACTCGGGGTGCAGGACAGAGGGCCCAGAGTGCCAGGTGTCAGCGGCTTGGTCTGCGCATGGAAGAGGAGGCAGCCCAGTGCTCAAGGAGAGCCGGGCTCTGCGGCCCAGTGCACTGGGCTTGGGTCCAGCGTGGCCACTCGGCTGTGCCCTCAGGAGGGTGGCCAGGCGGCCGCTCCTTTTCTCCCACGGGATAATAAACCCCGCTGCGCTGGGTCTCCAGAGCAGCTGGCTGCAAGCGACTTTATTATCGTTCTACCAAGAAGGTCCACAGGGAGTCGGAAGTCTCGGTGCAAAAGGCAATTTCCTTGCAAACAAGGGTCTGGATCAGAGTTTAGGGAGAAGGGCTGGGGTGAGGGGAAGGTGCAGAGAAAGACTCAACCTGCCTGTGGGAGCTCTGGAGGCTGGGTGGGGTGCTATGAGCATGCTGCGTCATTTCCCAAAACCCCAGGAGCCAAAGGAAAGTTGCAACCCTTCGTGGGTCTCCAAAATTAAACAAGAGACCTACCTGGAGCATGAACTCCCCAGGCCCAGAGAAGGCAGGATAAAGCACCAGGGACATCCACCGGACAGCTACGACCCGGGACAGAGCCCAGGTCCTCCTGCACCACCCTGCCATTGGTCTCTGGCTCAAGGCAGGACCCTGGGGCCAAGGAGTCAGCCACCCCGCCTCTCACCTCCCAGGCTTGGTGACACCGCTGTCATCTCCTGGCAGCTGGACGGCGTCGATGGCCCCTTCCAGGCGAAGGAGAATCACTGCAAGGCAAGAGAAGACAGTCAGGGCAGGCTCCTGCACACCCGGATGCACACGGGCCAGGGGAGGGGCCCGGCTCCCACCAGCCCCTCGCCCACACGCCAGCACCCGGCCAGGGAAGGGGCGGAGGGCGGTGCTTACTCTTCAGCTTTGCAATGTCTTCAGGCTCCATGTTCAGCCCTGAGAAAAGGAAAAGCAACAGACAATCATGAATCACCCCAATATGCCAAGCCCTGAGTCCTTATGAGCCAGCGACCCAGCATGGGAGGAAGGAGACGCAGATGTGCGAGAGGAGGCCATGTAAAGCCCCGTCTGGTCTGAGCTGGAACGTCAGATGGTGCTCACAAGGAGGCATCCTATCTTCAGAAACAAGCGGAAGAGCACGTGCTGCACGTGTATCCAGGGGCAGGCGTTCCCTAGCTCTGTCCACTGGAAAACCTAGAGGCCTCAAGCACCCTGGTGCCTGGATCGTGGGTCTTGAAATGCTCTTCCCATTAAAAGACCAGGGCCTCCTGGAGCTGGCTGTGCCCAGGCCTGGGGCAGGAAATGCGTGGAGGAGTGAGGAATGCCCTGTGGACTCAGCGGCCCACGGGAAGAGGCCTGAGGCCAGGACAACTGGCTTAGATGATGAGGAGTGGACGGCAATAGACTGAAACTGACCAGGTAGGTTTGAAACACGCAATCATGATGATATGAAAACAACTGTTCACCACCTGAGGATGACAGGGAACCAATTTATCATTTGAAAACTGGGAAAATAAAGGGAAAAAGAACCAAGCACTGGGAGTGGATGTGGCTCAAGCAGTTGGGTGCCACCTCCCAAATGGGAAGTCCCGGGTTCGGTTCCTGGTGCCTCCCAAAAATAGAAGATGAGCAGACACATAGAGCAGACAGCGAGCTCAAACACTGAAGGAGGGGGAAGAAACAAATAAATCTTTTTTTAAAAAAAGAAGACTCAAGCACTTTGCTGACTTTTCTAAACGAATGGCATCACTAAGCACACGAGGTGAGGACTCCCTCCACACGCTCACCCAGCCTAGCGAGCACGTCTCCAGTTTGCAAGCCCCAGTGAACTGAGGAACTACACCCCAGCATCAGAGGCTGCTGACACCCAAAAAGAGCAGAGGCAGACATCACTGGCCTCCCGAAGAGGCTGAGTCTGGCCAGGCCTCCGGGTCCAGCTGCCGACGTGCAGGAAGCCGAGGGCCAGGCTGGGCTGCACAGGGTGTGTGACCAGCAGGACGCACAGGCAGGACACATGCCCAGACACACGGCCGGGTCCCGACAAGAAAGCGGCGCACACTGAAGGCCCCCGAAGGCCCCTGGGTCAAGACGCCGCGCGAGGAGCCCCAGCGCTCTGTCCCCACAGCAGCTTTGAACAACCAGCAAGAACTGCAGAAGCATCTTCCTCAAAGCTCCGGAAGTGAACTAAAGGACGACAGTCACGGAGAGCGCTGAACCAAGAAAAAGGCTCCTGAAAAGCAGGGGGCTCTCGTGGCGCCCCCCGCGTCCCACCAGCGCTGCTCGGAGCCGACCCGCGCTCCCAGTGCGGATCCCTCGTCCAGGTGGCATGGGAGCAGGTATGTCCAGTGGTGGCCTGAGGGACTTGTCCCAGACTCGGCCACCAAGCTCTGCGACAGCACGCTGGGGAAGCAGTCTGCTTCCCTTGAGGAAACTGTTTCCTAGGGAAGAGGCAACGTTTGTATCTCTGTAGGTGGGGAAGTTCCTGGGGCCACACATGCTTGCCCAAGAGACCCGTGAGCACAAAGGGTCAGGAAGGCCCTGACCTCCAGCCTGGAGCTGTGCTCCAAGCTTAGTGGCGAAGCCCCGAAGGAGAGGACTCCCACGCCACACTCTGCAAAGGCTCGGAAAGGTGTTTTCTTTTTCCCTTTTTTTAAATGAGCTTCAGGAACAGATGCCACAGAATCTAAATCCTGGTGATGATACATTAAAATATCAAAATGTCAAGGTTTCAACAAACCATCACAAGACATACAAAGGAATAGGAAGTGATGATCCAGGCAAAGGAGAAGACGAAAGCACTAGAAACCGTCAAGGGGAACCAGGGCTGGGACACACCGAAGACTTACAAACATGGACAAAGAACTAAAGGAATCAGGAAAATGACAGATAAGCACAAACATCAACAGAGAGGTGGAGATTATGAAAAGGAACCAAACATAGCTAAAAAACACAATAATAGAAATGAAAAACTCCCGAGAGGGGAGCAGATGTGGCTCAAGCAGTTGAGCGCTTGCTTCCCACATGGGAGGTCCTGGGTTTGGTTCCCGGTGCTCCTAAAAAACAAAACAAACAACAAGCAAACAAACAAACAAAATCAACTCAAGGGAGCTGAGGTGGCTGAGTGGTTGAGCATCGGCTTCCCACATATGAGGCCTAGGGTTCAATCCCCAGCGCCGGTACCTCAAAAAAAAAAAAATCCCTAGGGAAGCGGCTGTGGCTCAAGTGGTTGGGCTCCCGTTTACCATACAGGAGGCCCTGGGAATCGAACCTCTTGGTGAAGGCGCGCCGGCCCGCGCAGTGCGGTGAGCTGACGGCCCGCATGGCGCGGTGAGCTGGCGCAGCAAGATGACGTAACAAAGGGAGGCAAGCAGACACAGAAAATCGTACAGCAAATGGACACAGCGAGCACAGGCAGCAAGGGGGGATAAATAAATAAAAATAAAATAAATCTTTAAAAGAAAAAAATTCCCTAGAGGGGTTCAAACAGATTGGAGCTGGAAGAAAAAAAATCAGAAGTTGAAGATAAGACAATTGAAATCACCCAGTTTGAGGAGCAGAAGGAAGAAAGAATGAAGAAAAGTGAGCACAGCCTGAGGAACCTGTGGGACAAGTGGAGCAGCGGGCGCATCGTGGGAGTCCCAGGAGACGAGAGAGAAAGGGAGAGAGAGAATATTCAAGGAAATAATGGCTGAAAACCTAACAAATTTAACGAAAGGCATGAATATACACACCTAAGACCGTCAACGAACTCTAAACAGGAAAAACCCAAGTAAACCGCACCGCGGCACAGTATGACCAGACACCGGATGCTGAAGGTAAGAGAGACTCTCGGTGCCACGAGAGAGAAGCAACGTGTCACATGCAAAGGAGCCTCAATAAGATTAAGTGCCGATTCCTCACTGGAAGCCACAGAGGCAAGGTGGCAGTGGGATGGCATCCTTCAAGTGTTGACGGCAAAATATTGCCAACCAAGAATTCTACATCCAGCAAAACTGTCTTTCAAAATAAGGAAGAGACTAAGACATTCCCAGATAAACAAAAGCTGAGGGAATTCGTCACCACTAGACCAGCCCAAGAGATGGAGTGGGGCATATGGGAATCCCTATATTTTTTGTGTAACATTTATGTAATCTAAGTATCTTTTTAAAAATTAAAAAAATTATTAAAAAAAAAGAGTTCAGCAGACTTTAAGGAAAAGACAACAGACAAGAAATGAAAGGTGCATGAAAATAGAAGCCAGTTTTCACACTTTCAGAAAAGGATGGTATAATGATGAAACAGGAAAAAACTAGAATGAACGCTTGGTGTTGACTGGACCTGGAGGTGTGAGCACACACTCACGAGCTGACACACACGGAGCCGCGTGCACATGCACAGGAGGGCGCTGCCCAGCTCTGTTTGCTCACTGGGCCTGGAGGAGTGAGCACACACTCACGAGCTGACACACA
>JAQZBX010088049.1:0-12787 GCA_029593785.1 Cabassous unicinctus | reverse complement strand
GAAAAGTCAGGCCCTGGGCCGAGGCAGCTGTCATGGGACCCTGGGGCTTGGACAGGAGGACCCCATGCTATTAAGAGCCTCAGAAAGTCCCCACTTTGTGTTTTATTCTCATTGTCGCCATCCTCTTTAAGTCTGCTTTCAGTACCTTGGCCACAGGGCCCTTTGTGTCCCGAGAGACACTCTGGAGCAGCGAGAAAAGAAATGTTTTGCCTCGGGCTGGCAGGAGAATCACCAGCGTGGGCTCTAGATGAACTCAGACCAGGGATCGAGTCCAGCCTTGCCACTTAGCAGCCAGCCCTGTGATATTGGACAAATGACCGAGTGCTATGAGCCTCAGGTTCTTCATCTGTAAAATGGGTATCAGAAGTTCTGTCTTGTCGGACTGGTGTGGTGCACGTAATGTATGGAGAGCCCCTGGCACAGAACCCGGCAGATTGAATCTTCATTGAATCTTCATTTCATATTCTTATTTTCACCCCAGACCCCACCACTGTCTCTTCTTGAATTTTTGTTGTTATCTGGGATATCTCTGCAAATATGCTGTATGATACGATGTGGAAAACCAACTCAGAGAAAAATGCTACTTTGCAAATGTCAGTAAATATTCCCTCTTTGAGCATATATTATTTAATTTGGGCGGGAGGTGATTTCACCAGCTGGATGCAACTCAAAGCTCCTAGAACATGAACCAAGGACCAACTCCTTCCTCCTTCTCAGCTGCTCTTCCACCCAAACTGCTATTTCCATTCATTTCACCCCCACCCAAAACTCTGTTCCTGGCTTAAAGTTGGCCAAATTACACTCAAGATCACCTAATAAAAATGTGCTTTAAATGGAGTGGGCTCTGGCTTTCCCAGGCCAGGGAAAGGAGTTGGAGCCTAGTGGCTTCAGGGCAACAATTCAAGGGTGAGTCCCCCTTATTTCTCAGGAAATCCTGGCAGATGATGTATATAAAGCACCCAGCTCCTGCACGGTGTTCATTTGTTCTGGGGCACGAGTGCAGGCAACCTTCCACACTTGCCCCAGTTGGAGAATTCTCTCTGGGTTGGCCACCACCCAAAAATAACTGCCCAAAGCCGTTTTCCATGCCAGGCTTCGCTCTCAGGTCTGAAGCACACCATGTGAGAGTCTGGCCCTGCCAGCATCCAGATGAATTACAGTGAACTCCCACGGGAGGAAATGCAGAGTCCTAAAGCCTCAAACTGCCGTGGCTCAGGGCACGTCCACTGGCCTGCTCTCCTCTGAGCCCTTGTCTCCGCACTCCTTTGACTTGTTCTTCATGTTGAGCAGATGCCTCGCCACTGTCCTTATAGGAGCAGTACTCCTCGACCCTACCCTGCTCAGGGGTGGGGGGGTCCCACTACTGTTAGTCCCAAAGAGCAGAAGCTCACCTCACGTTTAGAGAGTGAATGAGCCGGTGAGCAGGCAGTCTCATTGACCACAATTTCTCCTACATTCTCGAACAAGCCAGGTCAATCCAGGTATATAACTTTTATTTTTACAGAATAACAAACTTCAAAGGGATAAAGAAAATCAGAAATAACCATATTTTTCCCTATTTCTTGACCCTATTTTACTGCTGAGTTCTTTCATATTTCTAAGAAAATTCTTATTCTGATGCCTGTCTTGTTCTAGATCACAAAGTGAGGTGGAAAGTTTCCAAGTTTCTTTTCAAACTACCAATACTCTTACCCTTACACTGGATAATCAGCAATAAATGTGTGCCCAATGTCATCCCTAAACTCAGACTCTAAAACCAATTAAAACTTCTATTTAAAGGAACAGCATTTGAAAAATATCAATAAGAAAATAAAAGGTAATGCTCCAAGTGACCCCTACATTCTGGGATCACAAAGGCATTATACACGGTGTCCCCCAGCCCCAGCCTGGCCCTCCACTCCTTACATGGCTGACTGCCCTGTTCTATCAGGAGTGAGGACTCGGCCTCAGGCTTCACTAGGGCAGGGGAAGCTGCTGGAGGAGGGCCTGGAACTCGCACTGCTCATGGCTCTCTCTTCCTCCTCTCTCAGAGCCTCCTCATACCACGTTGGAAAGGCACTGGGAACGGTACCGTGGACCTTGGCCAAAAACTCCAGGACCTTCATCTTGCTGGTTTCGGCATGGGCCCTGGGACCCCACAGGAACTCATAGCACGCAGGCTCACTGCCGGGCACCCACCGGTACTCCAGGTATTTTTCCTGCACCCAGTCTCTGGTGAGGAGCTTCCTGGGCTCCCCATAGATGAAGTGCTCCCTCCCTGCATACACCCCCATCACACTCAGCACTTCCCAGATCTCCTCCTCAGGGACACAGTTGCCTTCCAGGAAGATCACACACAAGATGTTTACCAGGAGGCCGGTCTTGGGCATGCTCTGACCGTCACTCAGCATCCCGTCGTAGGTGAGGCCCAGCATGCTGACGAGGACATAGCACTGGCCGGTGGGGTACACTTCCTTCATGTCAATGCCAAAGACCAGCTGCAGGCACTCAGAAGCTTCCCCAAAGATCACGGAGAAGTGGTCCTTGTGGTTTTTGATGACGGCCTTCAGCATTTCTGCCCCGGTGGTGGGCTCCTACATTCGATACTTGAGGAGCAGGAACTTCGCCAAATCAGCCACCTTATCATCGATTGCATCTCTGAGCAAGGACTCAGCGTCTGGCTGAACCTGTGAGGTGCCTGGACCCTCCTCTTCTTGGCGGCTGGAGTCTTGATCTGATTGGCTCCATGGAGCGGCTGCCAGGGCAGTAGAGCAGGAGCAGGCTCTCTGAGGACCCTGTGGAGTACTCGGCATCTCAGCAGCAGAAACCAGGTTGCCTGGAATAAGAATAGAGCTACAGAAGGAAGAGCAGGAGGAGGGGGAGGAGGCCTCCTCCTCAGCCCCAGGAACCTGTGCACCCGCTGGCCCTGAGTCTCACTTTGGGCCTGAAGGCCTTCCTCAAGCTGGCAGGCCTTACTCTTCTGACCATGAGGCATGACGACTCTTGTTGGGGGTGGCAGGCAGGAGTGTGGGCAGGAGGGTGGGCAATGGGGCCACAAGCCTGAGGGAGAAAAGGAGAGGGTGAGAGGACTCAGCTGAGAAATTCAACCTTGTAGGTTCTGACAAAGGCCAACTTACAGGTCTTCTCTAAAGTCTTTAGAAGTCTTCTCCTGTCCTCCTGGTGGGCCTGTCCCTGAAGAACCTGAGGAAGGAAGTGAGACAGCTTCTTCCATTTCAGCTACTAGTGCAGCCTGAGGCTTCCAGGGCTGAGAGAAGGCAGGTGGGTCCCAGCACTGTGGGGTCCCCTCTGTTGGGGATGGGTGGGGCCGTTGTACACATTCAGGGGGGTGTGAACCTCACCTTGCCTGCTGGCACTGCCTGGGCTTCCTCTCAGCTGACTGGAGGACACCTGCCTCAGACCAAGGCCCTCACCTCCAGTTCCTGGAGCCCCTGTAAGAGGAATTGAGGGGGGCCTCAGGCTGCAGAGTGCAAACACGGGCCTGCACCTCCTGGCACTGACAGGACAGGCAGGGCAGACTCTGTGGGGTCCCTGTTGTTCCTCAGTGGACGATGTGCTCGGTGCTCACTCAGAGTCTTCACCTTTCCCCTGTCAGGACCTGGACCCCACCTTTCTGCTCACCTGAGGGAAAACTCTCAGAACAAAAACCACATCACTGAGACTGAAGAGAAAGAAGTGAGGAGGCCCCACATCCAGTTACACCTGCCCAGGGCCTTCCAAGGGTGACAGCAAGGGCTGGCTGAACACGATAAGGTCCCACATGTCTAAGGTGGGGGTTCCCTCAGTCCCTGCCTTGATTCCTGGCAGGGCCTCTTTTCATTTACCTGAGGCCACCCTCCTTAAACCAAGTTTCCACCTCCATGTGACACTGAAGGAGGACGTGAGCAGTACCACATCCAGCCGCTGTGCATCAAGTCCTCTCTTTTCTGATAGAAGGGGCAGGGTCGGCTGGCCTCCCACATGCTCTGGTGCGTGGTTGGGGTCGATCCCCTCTGTTCACTTGTGGGCTTTTACCTTGACACCCTGCAGAACCTGGACCACCTCCCTCAGGTGACCTGTTGTTGCTCCTCACATCAAGTTCCTCACGTCCCTGAGACTCCTGAGAGAAAAGTGAGAAGGCCCACATTCTCCCAGGGCTGAAGCAGGGGCTGGGCCCCTTCTGTTCTGTGTGGAGTGAGTACCTCCAGACCTTCCTTGGAGTATTCATCTTGGCTCCTGGCAGGGAATTTGCTTCCCTCTGCTTACCTGATGTTGCCCCTCAGAGTAGGACCTGCACCCCGCTGTGGGGTGCCGGGACCTCACAGCCCTGCCTGGGTTGTCTCAGGGCTGGGGGGGTGTGGTTCCTTGGGCCTGTGTCTTCTGTTGTACGAGGTCTCTTCATTCTCCTCTCAGGGTCTTCACCTTGACTCCTGGTATATCTGGGGACTCCTCCCTCTGCTGGCCCCTCTCAGACCAAAGTACTCCCTTCTGAGACCCATGAGACAAAAGTGAGAAGGCCCACATTCTCCCAGGGCTGAAGCAGGGTCTGGGCCCCCTCTGTTCTGTGTGGAGGGAGTACCTCCAGACCTTCCTTGGCTCCTGGAAAAACCTTTATCCCACTCTGCTTATCTGGTTTTGCCCCCTCAGATGAAGACCCTGGGCCCCTCAGGAGGAAGTAAAGTGGGGCATATCTACCTCACAACCTATTTGGGTCATGCCAGTGCTGAGAGGCAGCGCTGAGAAGGAGGCGACTTGGTCCCATCTATTTGGTGCGGGTGGTTCTATGAGTCACCCCTTACTAAAATAGTTTCATGTTATTAATGCAGACTCTGCACTCATACAGCCTCAAGCATCTATATCTTTCCTGGTGTTCTGATATCTGTGGATCTTAGGTGCTGCCTCAGATTTCAGCAAGGAAGCAGGAGCAGAAGCATAAATATTTTCTTCCTATTATCCTGTGATTTGCTATCTATAACAGGTTACTGACTCTTCCCAACCTTGTTGCTGCCCTCCACTCCCCCATCCCAAACACAAAAACCAGTTTAACAGAGACTCCAGTCTCCCCAGGTGGTTCTCATATTTTGTTGTTTAGATTTTGTTGTTGATATATATTTTTTTCATTTTCCCTTCTATGGTCTTCCAAGGTTGAATTTGGGAGTGGAAACCAGCAGCCCAATCTTGATTGTCATCTTGGCAGCTACAGGTAAGATGCTTACCCTGTAAACAGTTTAATGTGCATTGACATCTTGACACTATTCTGTTCCCCATCAATGAATATGGTACACTGTTCTATTTATATGGGACTTCTTTTACCTGAATCTATCAGTAAACTTTTAAGTTTCCTCCATAAAGATTTTATCCATTTTTGTTAGGCTTCTTCGTTGGTGATTTTTCAATTTTGTTGCTGTTGTGAAAAGGATATTTTCTCTTACATGTTCTAATTAGTTATTGCTTTTGTGTGGCAAGGCTCTTGATTTTGCTTTAGCTATGTTCTATTTTTCTGAAATCTTTAATTCATTTGAATATCCTGCTTGCCTAGTTCTTTGAATTTTCTTGGTAGATAATCATATTGTCACCAAACACTATCTCTTTACATTATTCATACCTCTTATTTATTTTCTGGCATTGTTTGTGTTCCTATGCAGTTTTTGAACAGTAAAGGAGAAATATACATTTTTGTCTTCTTCCCGGCTTTAATGGGAATTCTATTAAAATTCCACATTTAAGTGTTTGCTGTAGATTTTAGAAAATTGAAGTTCTCTTCTTTTTTTTCCACGCAAATTTTTTTTATTAAGAAGTTTTACTGAGATATATTCACATACCATACAATCTATCCAAAGTGTATAATTAATGGCTTTTAGTATAATCACAATGTTGTGCATTCATCACCACAAAAATTTTAGAACAATTTCATTACTCCAAAAAGAAAAACTCCACACTCTTTAGCATTCCGTCCCCAGCCCTACATAACCACTAATCTAATTTCAACTTCATAAGTTGATTTATATTTACATTTTATATAAATGGAATCATACAATATGTACTACTTTGTGTCGAGTTTCTTTCACTTAGCATAATGTTTTTTGCCTGATATTAATATTTTGTAGTATTAGCCTACATTTGTTCAGCTTAAAAGAAAAACGGTCTTATATATGCAATTTTACCCATATTCATATTTCACATACAGTTTTACTATGCTGTACAGTTTCATGTTACATTTTTTAGCCATATCATTCTATCTATATATCGTCTATCTATCTATCTATCTATCTATCTATCTATCATTTTTCTGGACATTTGAGAGCAGGTTGAACATGTTATACCCCTTGAACAATAACACATCCATATACATTTCCTACCAACACTGACTTACGTAATCACATTAAGTTCTTAAGGGCAGTTAACAAGTTCAAGAAATTTTATGTTGATATAAAGCTTACATTACTTATTCCAATTTTTACTTATATCCTAATCATGTCCTTTTTAACCTTTTCTCCTGCATTCTTAGATCCCATACAGTATCATGTATTGCATTTAATTGTCATTATCTCTTTATTTTTAATTGTGAAAGTATATATGCAACACAAATCTCATCCTAACCCCTCCCAAGCATATCATTCAGTGAGATAAATCACATTCACAGATGTTGCAGTACCCTTACTACCATTTATTACTATAACTTTCCCTTCACAACAAACAGAAAACACTTATTTTGCATTAACTTGCCATTGACACTGCCCTCCATCCTTGGTAAACCATACTCTACTTTCTGTCTCTATGCGTTTGCATATTTTCTGATAGTTTCTTTTTGGATACCAAGGGGCTTAAATTTAACATCCTAAGTCTATAACAATCTTGTTTGCTTTCATACTAACTTAACAACTTAAACAAAATACATAAACAATGTTCCCATAACTCTCCATCCCCCATCTTTCTGTAGTTCTCGTCACAAGTTACATATTTATACATTATGAGTCCCAAACCATTGAATTGTCATTACATTCTATGCATTTGCCTTTGAGATATAGTAAGAAGTAAAAAGTGGAATTACAATTCAAAAATACAACAGCACTAGTATTTTTATTTGCCTATGTCATTATTTTTATGGGGATCTTTTTTTTTCATGTGGATTCAGTCAATGGTCTAGTGTTCTTTTCTTCCCACCTGCAGAACACCCTTTAACAGTTCTTGTAGGGTCAGTTCAGTGGTGCTGAAGTTCCTCAGCTTTTACTTATCTGGTAATGTCTTCATTTCTCCCTCAATTTTGAAGGTCAGTTTTGCCAGATACAGAATTCTTGGTTGGCATTTTTATTCTTTCAGCACTTCAAATACGTCTTCCCACTACCTTCTTGCCTCCTGGTTGCCAATGAGGAATTGGCACTAAATCTGATTGAGGCTTCCTTGTATGTTACATGTTGCTTCTTTCTTGCAGCTTTCAGAATTCTTTCTTTGGCATTTGACAGTTTGCTTATAACATGGTGCGATGTGGGTCTATTTGGGTTTATCTTGTTTGGAATTCATTGAGTTTCTTGGATGTATATATTCAGGTCTTTCATTATATTTGGGAAGGTTTTGGCCATTATTTCTTTGACTATTCTTTCTGCCCCTTTCTCCCTTTCTCCTCCTTCTGGGACTCCCACAATATGTATATTGATATGTTTGGTAGTGTCCCACAGGTTCCTCAGGGACTGTTCACTTTTCTTCATTCTTTCCTCTTTCTGTTTCTCGGACTGGATGATTCCAATTGTCTTTTCTTCAGTTTCACTGATTCTTCTGCCAGGTCCAAAGTGCTAGGGAATTATAGTTTCTGTTATTGTGGTCTTCAGCTCTGTTTGGTTCCTTTTTACAATTTCCATCTCTCTATTGACATATTCTTTGTGTTTATCTATCATTTTCTTGATTTCCTCTAGTTCTTGGTCCATGTTTTCCTTTCACTCTTTGAGCATATTTAGGACCATTTTTTAAAATGCTTGTCTAGAATGTCATATGTCTGATCCTTCTCACTGACTGTTTCTAATACTTTAATATCTTCCTTTGCCTGGGATATCACTTCCTGTTTCTTTGTATGTTTTGTAGTCTTTTGTTGAAACCTGGATATTTTCGTGTATTATCATTGGAATTTAGACTTTGAGGCATCTCTTCCTTAAGCTTGTATCTAGCTAGTGTTATGACAGATGTTCCCTTGAATGCCAAGTGTATTAGTCAGCCAAAGGAGGGCTAATGCAAAATACCAGAAATCGGTTGGTTTTTATAAAGGGTATTTATTTGAGGTAGAAGGTCACAGTTACTAGACCATAAAGCATAAGTTACCTTCCTCACCAAAGCCCATTGACACGTGTTGGAGCAAGATGCCTGCTGACATCTGCAAGGGTTCAGGCTTCCTGGGTTCCTCTCTTCCCAGGGCTTGCCTGTCTTTGGGTTCAGCTCCTCTGCTACCTCCACAAAGTCAGATGTAGACTATGAGGCTTTCTAGGCTTTGCCTCGCTCCACAAGCCCAGCTGTAGACTCTCAGGCAAACGGCTTGTTTCTCTTCCTGGGGCCTTCTCTCTTTCCTCACAACCAGGCTCCTCTGTGTATTCCCTTCCCGGGGCTCCAGCATTAAATCTTATCATCAGAAATCCAATATCAAAAACTGCTTCAACTCTGTCCTTTGCCATGCCTTTTATATTTGATTCCCCACCCACCAAGGAATGGGGCTCAACACCTTACTGACATGACCCAGTCAATGCCCTAATCATAACTCAATCCTGCCCAGATTAACAGACCAGTTTACAAGCATAATCCAATATCTATTTTTGGAATTCATAACTGCAAAACTGCTCCACCAAGAATTAACAAAAAAAAATAAGAAGGGAAAAGAGAAAACACCTTTCCCAGTTTTTGAGAATTTACCTGTGCAAGTGCTCTCATTCGTGGTTTACCCATAGTTTGGAGAATAGCTCTAGGCCAAAAACTCATGACCTCCATGATCCATTCTCTGAATGCCTCTTTTCTTGGGCATGTACCTGTGGCCCTAGGTATTCTCCCATTTACACGGATACAAATGTCCCCTCTTCCTTAGGAAACTGTTTCCTCATGGTCCAAGACTCTGACTGTATGAGTCTGCTGTATCTACAGCAATATTTTTCTGGAGCTTTTAGAATGATGCTTCTGCCACTTCTTGCTGTATGCTCAAAGCTTCTGTAGGGGTATGGAGCTCAGAAGTGATTCATTCTACCATCTTGATTGGGGCAGGGATCCCTTACAATTTAAAAAAAAAAGGTAACTAGGTCTTGCGTTCTGTCCAGTTTCCCATAACATGGTTGTTGCTGCATGAAATGCTCATGGTGTTCTTTAACAGATTCTTCAGACCTTACTTTCTGACATTTTGTATATTCCTTGCCCCAGTGCTAGAACCGGCCATTTCTCCAAGGAATCCTATTTCCTCTTATTGTAGTTGGATGGTTTTAAAAGCCTAGATATGAGACCTAGGAGTACTTGTTGCTACTGGGATGCCGTTACTTATAGGCTCTCTCAGCTAACATATCAGTGAAATACATATGTGTTTATTAAATAATAGGTATATAGTGGTATCTTGTTTTAATTTGCAGTTTCCTATGCTTGATTGCCACCTATGTATCTTCTTTGCTGAGGTGTCCGTATAGATCTTTTGCCCAGTTTTTAAATAGGTCATTTGTTTTCTTTTTGATTTTAAGAGTTCTTTGCATATTTTGTATAGAAATCATTAATAAGATATATATTTTGCAACCATTTTCTCTCAGTCTGTGGCTTCTCTTTTCATTCTCTTAATAGTGTCTTTCAAAGAGTATAAGATTTTTGTTATTTTAACAAAGTCCAACTTATCAATTTTTGTGATAGATCATGCTTTTGTTATATCTAAAACTCATCACCAATCCCAAGTTGATGTAGATTTTCTCCCAAGTTTTCTTCTATAAGTTTTATAGTTTATGCATTTTACATTTACATCCCCTACATGTTTAGTTCATTTTTACAAAATGTATAAGGAATTTTTAGCTTCTTTCTCCCTTTCTCTTTCTCTCCCTTCCTTCTTCCCTCCCTTTTTTTTTCTCCCTTCCCTTCCCTTCCCTTCCCTTCTTCCTTTCTTTTGCATATGAATGTCCACCTTTTCAGCCACTAATTACTGAAAATACTTTCTCTATAAAATGACTTTGCGCCTTTTTCACTAATCAGTTGACTTTTATATGTTGGGTTTATTTCTGGGCACTCTTCTGTTTTATTAATCTAGTTTTTATTTTTTCACTAATTGTGCATTGTCTTGATTGCTGTAGTTTTAACATACATCCTGGAATCAAGTAGTGTGATTCCTTCAAAGTTGTTCTATATTGTGGTGTGTTGGCTATTCTAAGACATGTCTTCCCATATAAACTTTAGAATCAACTTGTTGACATAAAAAAAGTAACTTTATAAGAATTTGATTGAGATTTCATTGAGCTTATGAAAAAACTTGGGAGGAATTGACATACTAACAATATTGGGTTTTCCAATCAATGAACACAAAACAACTCTCCATTTATTTGGTTCTTCTTTGATTTATTTCACAGTATTTTGTTGTTTTCCACATACAGATACTGAAATTATTGTGTTAGATTTACAGCTAGTAAATCTAACTGGGACTCTTTTTCGGAACTACTATTTTTCGGAGCTACTACAAATTGTATTTTTAAATTTAAATTCCAATAGTTCATTGCTAGTATATAGAAAGGAAATTGACTTTTATATATTGATCTTATTTCCTTGCTATAATCACTTTTAGTACCAGAATTTTTTTTTTCTTTTTTTAAATCAAATCTATGGGATTTCCTACATAGACAAATATGTCATCTCTGCAAACAAAGACAGGTTTAGTTCTTCCTTCCAAAAACACATATCTTTTCTTTCTTTTCTTACTGCATTAGCTAGGATTTCCGTATGGTATTGAATCAGAGTCATCACAGGGGACATCTTTGCTTTGTTCCTGTTTTTAGAGAGAAAGCATTGAATTTCTCACTATTTAGTTTGCTGAGACTTTTTTTTACCATGAATGTTTGTTGGATTTTGTCAAATGCTTTTTCTGCATTAATTGATATGTTCATACAATTATTCTTCTTTAGCCTGTTGATGTTGTGAATTATGTTAATTTGTTTTTGAATGTTGAACCAGCCTTGCATATCTGGAATAAATCCCACTTAGTCATTGTGTATAATACATTTTTGGATTTTTTAAAAAGCCTTTATTCACTTTTGATCAGGGAAAGTGATCAAAATGTCAGCTTTTCACCTAATCATAAATTTGAATTTACGGCATTCACTACCCTAAAGGCACTGCACCTATTGACTTTGACAATACAACTTAAAATGATCTCTTCTCAGTTCCTTAAGATTGTATGTTTAAGGAACAGAGACTCCCTTGTGATAGCCAACATTGATACTTGGACTAAAGATCAAATAGCAATAACCAACAAAGGAACAAACAAGCCTAAGAACATTGTAACTTAATAGCCCGGCAAATACAAGCATTGTAGAAAAAAAGAAAAGTTGCAGGCACCAAATTTTTATGACATCAATTTCATCAACATAAAAGAAATGTATACTTGAGTGTGAAATCAACTAGTTTGCATGTGAGCATCTGAGTTAAGCTAAGCATTTTTCATAATAATCCTAGTAAGCTAATGTGCAACCATACATGGGATCAGTAGTGATGACTCCTCTTTTATTTCTAATGTTGGTAATTTATGTCTTCTTTTTTTCTTAGTTAGCCTGGCTAGACATTTGCTGATTTTATTGATCTCTTCAAAGAACCAGATTTTGTTTTGTCAATTTTCTCTAGTATTTGCTGTTTTCAATTTCATTGATTTCCTCTCTATTTTTATTATTGCTTCTCTTCTGCTTACCTTGGGCTTAAATTGCTCTTTCTCTAGATTCCTAATGTAGAATCTTAGGTTTTGACATTGGATATATATTTTTCTTAATGCATGCAATTAGTGATATTAATTTGCCTCTAGGCATTGTTTTGTTGAATCCCACAAATTTTGATAACATATATTTTATGTATTTGGTAATGTGTTGTTTAATTTCCAAATATGTGGGGACTTTCTAGCTATCTTTCTGTTATTGTTTTCTATTTTAATTTCAGTGTGGTCTATGGGCATATTTTTTATGATTATATTCTTTTATAATTGTAAAGCATGTTTCATGCCCCAGAATGTGGCCTATCTTGAAGAGTATTCCATGTTCACTTGAAAAGATTGAGTATTCTGTTGTTGCTAGATGGAAAATTTTTATAAATATCAATTAGATCAAGTTGATTGATAGTACTGTTCAGATCATCTATATTTGTACTGATTTTCTGCCTGCTACAACTATCAGTTACTGACAGAGGGGTGTTTAAGTCTCCAACTCTTATTGTGGATTTGTCTATTTTCCTTTTAGTTCCATCAGATTTTGCCACATGGATTCTGACTCTTTGTTTTTACACGTATACACCTTTAAGATTGCTTTGTCTTCTTGGAGGACTGACTTCTTTATCATTATATAATACCCCTCTTTATCCCCAATAATTTTCTTTGTTATGAAACACTTACTTTAGTTAACTTTTAATTGGTGTTACCATGGTTTTTAACTTTCCTAGGCTGCTCAAAGCAGACACCATGAAACACATTGGCTTAAACAATGGGAATTTATTAGTTTGCAGTTTTAAGGCCACAAAAATGTGCAAATCAAGGCATCATCAAGGTGATTATTTCTTTCTGAAGACTGGCTGCCAGCAATCCTTGGCTCATCTGCCACATGGCAAAGCACATGGCTACATCTGT
>JAQZBX010088048.1:0-12791 GCA_029593785.1 Cabassous unicinctus | reverse complement strand
AAAAAAATAAAAAAAGAATGAAGTTTTCAAACAAGAGACCTTATGTAACCAAAGATGGCCTACAAAATGGAGAGCAAACTAAAACCAAAGTGCATAAACAGAAAGAAATACCAAAGATTAGAGTAGTGATAAATAGGGAATAAAAGAAAAACAATGGAATCTATGAATCAAAAGTTGTTCTTTAAAAAGCTACACAAAGAATAAAATAGATGATGCAAATAATTAAATCAGAAATTAAAGGAGAAATATTACTACCAAAGGCATATAATTAAATGGATTATAAGAGAACACTATAACAACTGAATGACAAAATTAGATATCCAAATGAAATAGACAAATCCCTAGAAACATTCAAACATCTACTCTGACTCAGGAAGAAATAGAAGATATCAACAGACAAATAAGACTAAAGAGACTGAATCAGGAATCAAAAAACCTTCTAACAGGAAAATCCCAGGTGCAGTGAATATGAAGTTAATACTATAAGGTGCATTGTGTGAACAAAGGCCCAGGCACAACAAAAAAATTCAGCAGATGACTGCTTTATTACTTAGACAGCACAAAAGGTCCAAAAGTTCAGTACAAGAGATTTCATAATGGCCCATCCCATAAGGAGGCCAACTGCGCATATTGTTGTTGTTGGATGTCAGTCCTACATACTCCACTACAGAAAGAAGAGATACCTGTATTCTCCAAGAGTTTATATTTATGCCACTCAGGGGAGAGGGACCTTCCACTGAAAGTTCCTGTCCTGATAAGCAACTGGAATTGCTTGTTCTTGGTTTGTGGTTTAAGATGTTGTCAGGATGTTCCTTCAGTTGGGAGTCATGCCTTGTGATGGTGGGAGAGGGTCATTATAGTCCACTTGCTATGAGTGTCCTGGTTTGTTCCCTTTTGGAATAGCCCCCAAATGCCCCTTTTTGGCTCTGGCTTGTAGGTGATATCTCTCTTGGAAAATGGGTGATTGAGTCTCTTTAATGAGAGAGGTAATTCATCTTCTTGGGCCTATAATTTCATGGTTTCAAAATTTCCGTGTTCAATTTGGTGGTGAAACCATTAAGTAGTAGAAGCAGCCATGGAATTTCACTTATTTCAAAGATGTTGCTGAGGGTGCATTCATAGTTTTAATCCTTCAGACAGGAGTCATCCTCTACATCTCTCCCAGTAGGAACTCCAGGCTTGTCAGATTAGAAAAGCATCTCACTTCATCCTTTTTTCAGCTAGGTTATTCCAATGATATTCATTGTGATGTGGGTCCTTCCCATGCACATTAACATGAGAAACATAGATGGTGCTTTTCCACTCCACCATTTGTTTCCAAGGGTCCTTATCCCAAAGCAGGGATCTCTTGATTATCAAATTGCATTCCTTCAATAAACCTGATCAGAACGTCATGGCCCACGATTCTATAAACAATGCTTGGGTATGATTGTTCCAGGGTTAAAAGAACAGCTGCAAAGGCAAGGGGAAAGAGACTGCTTATGGGCTGATCCATCATTGAACCACCATTGAGCATCTGGTGGGGCTTTCTTAAGCCAGGGTCTCCAGAATGTCATTGCAAAGAGGGAAGGGCCATCACCTGGTGTTGCATTGCAACAGGATCCTTATGTTTTTTTTCCCCACCATTCACTTATTCAAGTGTGTCACTTCTTGGAAATCTGGGAAAGAGTGATCCTGAAATGTATCACTTCCATTTGATGATATTCTATTGTTGGGCACTGCCTGGTTACCAGGCAGGGTAATGTCTGTTAGCCAGGACTCAGGACATGATCTGGATTTCTGGCCTCAGAAAGACCTTGGAGCTCTTGGGGATACTTTTCATTTTTACCAAGGCCCAACAAAATGTAGAAGTTGCCCCTTGAAAAGGGAATAATGCTGGGCAGTGTCTAGGAATATCTTTAATGAAATTCCCAAGAATCTGTGCATTCTATTTTTTCCCTCCTCCTGCCAGAGAGACCTGTTAGTGTGGGTCTGGGTAGGAGAACCTTATAGTTCAAATGTAGATCCAGGCTCTAAAGGGAAAACTGACAATTTTACCTCTTACAGGGCCTCCTCTTCCTACATTCCCTATTGGAAAGTACCAACTTTTCATTCTACCTGATATAGGAATTCCAGGAGGATACTGAGACCAACATGCATACAGACTAATCAAACACTGTGTCTCCTTTTTGAAGGTGGGTAAGTCCCACCTCCCTATGATACCCTACACCAATGTTCCTCCCCTGCCACAGTTGTGACCCTTCTGTGATCCAAAACTCTCCAAAGATGAAGCTAAGAAAATAACCAAAAAAGAAAGAAAATTAAATAATGATAGTTTTTAAAATAACATATAAAATAAAAAAATATTTAATTTTTTAAAAAATGTTAAATAATAAAAAATACTTTTTTAGACATTATGTCTTTCATCATTGTAAGATCTGCTGTATTGCATTTACAGTGATATTTTCTTCGATATATATTCCCTGTCTTTTTTTTTATTATTTTATCTTCAAAAAACATTTAAGTTTCAGAAAAATCACATTTAGAATATAGGAATTCCCATATACTCAATGTTCTCCCCATTTCCCCCTCCTTAATATTAATAACATTTTATATGTGGATGGTACATTTGTTACAATGGATGTACAAATATTGAAGCATTGCTACTAACCATGGTCAATGGTTTCCATTATGATTTACATTTTGGACCATACAATTTTATAAATTTTGACAAAATTTAAAATGACCTGTATCCATTGTTGTGAGATCATGAAGAACCATTCAAATGCCCTAAAAATGTCCTATGTTCCATCTAATCTATTCTTCCCTCTCCCTCTTCTTGTGACTTATGTTAACCAATAAGTTTCACTTTTAAAAAAGTAAGATTCATAGTTATTTACAATAATATTGAGGGCTTGGCATATTGGTCCATTTTCTTTTATTAGGCACTGTCTAAGTTCTCAAAGGAATCTTGCCTTTCCATTTGAGAACATATCACAACTCCCCAGGTTGGGAGTTTAATATGGTGATGATTTGGCTAATGTGTCAACTCAGCCAGGTAATTGTACCCAGTTTTTCGGTCAAGAAAGCACTGGGCTAATTGTAATACAAGGATATTTATGGGTTTGAGTCATCAGTGAGTTTACCGCATAGATGGCTAGTTACAACTATGATCAACCAGGGAGATTGCCCTCAGCATTGACTGATGTTTTATCCAATCAGTTGAACGCCTTAAAAGGGGAAGTGATTTCAGCATTCAGAGAGAATTTCCCAGCTCAACTTTGGACAGCCAACATCTCCTGGAAACTCATCAAGGACCATCATTGGACTTACATTTGAGCCCCTGGTTTGCAGACAGCCTGCAGAACCTGGAATTTTTTATCCCCATGGTAATGTGAGAGAATCCTATAAAATCTCATACTATTTACAGATATCTCCTGTTGATTCTGGTCCCCAGAGAATTTTGGTATCAAGAGAATACAGCTCAGTACCAGGAGTGGTTCTTGAGGAACAGAACCTTAAACAGGGGTTGACTGATGTGTTTCTGGGAGTTTTGCAATTTGCCCTCCACTCTAATTGGACTCAATGGTACAAATGACCCGCTTTCATTAGAGGCCATTAACAGCCCATGGCATTAGTTTGCATTGAAGATACACAAAATATCTTCACTGTATTCCCTTACTTCCATACTTATAAGAGGCAAGGATCTGGATGAGAGTTTTTTAAACTCCTTAATAGAGTTTTGTGGAGTCCAAAATTATAATGATGTTGGCTGGCTCCTCCTATATACTCTGGATACAGTTACAAAAAAAAGAGATGAGTTAAAGGCTTCAAATTTGCAATTTAAAGGCTGCACAAATGATGTAAAAGTCTCTATGTGTGCTCTGAAAGAAACTCTTGTTTCCTGCAGCCACAGGCTTGAGATATCTGAGAAGCAGACTCAGACTTTCATTGTACAAGTTGCAGAGTTACAAAGGAAACTAAATTCTCAATCCCAAAGAGTATGGTTAAAGTGAAGGCATTGATTGGAAAGGAGTGGAACCTGGAGGATTGGGATGGAGGCATATAGGATGATGATAGTACTCATGGGGACATTGGAACCCTAAATTCTGCTGAGACTCTACCAGATAAGCCTGTGAGGGCCTGACTTGTGGAGGACATCACTTTGTTTACCTTGAATCACTCAGCCTCAGCCTGTCCCAGGAAGTTTGAAACTCCTTCCAGCCTTGAAGTGAGTACCAGCAAACTTAAGCCTGCACTGCCCAGACTCTGGCCTGCCTCAGGGAGTCTGAACCTCCCCCCCAGCTCTGAGGTTCATACCAGCCCAAATCCAGTATGCACTGCCCAAACTGATGCTACCCTGAGGAATCTGCCTTCCAGCCCCTGCCTGAAGAGATTAAATCTGACTCACCAGAATAAAATGTCAAGGAATTTCTTGAGGTCAATAGTTTGCAAGACATTTTTAATCATTCTTCTTGCCCACCACCACCACCCCTCTTCTCTTCAAGACCTACTACTACACTAAAATTACAATAAGTCCCCAAAGGTGAAATACAAAGTGTAACCCATTAAGAAGTATTCTATACTCTGAAAAGACTGGATGAGTTTTCCAACTTATATAGACATAAATCAGGGGAATATGAGTTGGAATGAATACTAAGAGTATGGGATAATGATGGAAGGAATATAAAGATGGATCACACTGAATTTATTGATATAGGCCCACTAAGAAGAAATTCTGGATTCAACACTGTAACTCAAGAGATTTGAAAGTGTTCTCACAGTTTGTTTGGGTGGCTGACTTTAGCTTAGGCCAAAAGATGGCCTAGCATGTCTGAGGTTGAGATGCCCAATTTGCCCTGGTATACAGTAGAAGATGGAATTCAAAGGTTAAGACAGATTGGAATGCTAGAATGGATTTACCATTTGAGACCTGTCCACCCAACCCAGGAATGTCCTGAGGGCACACCTTTAACCAGGACTCTGTGGAATAAATTTTTAAGATTAATTCCATCTTCCCTGAAGAGCTCTGTGCTTCCTCTTCTCTGTAGTCCAGATATTACTGTAGGGAGGGCTGTAATGGAGTTAAAATCCTTAAACATTATGGGGATGATGGGATCTCTGACTAGTAAAAGTCAACTATTAACAGTTAATCACCAAAGACAAGGTGGTAATGGCTACAGCTATGAAAGGCAGATTCAAAACAGCACTCAAAACAGCCTGAGTCACATAAAGTTATGAAATTGTCTAAAAGATCATTGGTACATAGAAGTGAAATAGATGGGCAGTCTACTAAATTTCTTCTGGATTTGTAGAAGCAGAAGAGTTCTAGGTTGAGTGAACAAAATCCTAATTCTAATTACAGATGCAGAGAATCACATCCTCTTAATCAATTCCAAGACTTGAGACAGTTTACAGACACAGAGCTGCTTGAATGAGGAAAAGGCCAGGTCTCCTTGGGGAAGGATCCTGCAAAATTTTATACTGTTATTCTACCTCCCAGCTTTCCCCAATGATACCTATAGCCTTTTACCAGAGTAACTGTGCATTGGGGAAAAGCAATTGATAAGAAATTTGGGGGATTAGTAGACACTGGCTAAGAAGTGACATTAATTCCAAGAGAACCAAAATGTCACTGTAATCCACCATCAGAGTAGTGGCTTATGGAGGTCAGGTGATTTCTGGAGTTTTAGGTCAGGTCCATCTCACAATGGGTCCAGTGGGTCCCTGGACCCATACTGTTTATTTTACCAGTTCTAGAATGCATAATTGGAATAGAAATACTCAGTAACTGGTAGTATCCCCACAATGGATCCATGACTTGTGGAGTGAGTGCTACTATGGAAGGAAAGGCCAAGTGAAAGCCGCTAGAGCTAGCAAAATTGTAAATCAAAGCAATATCAAATTCCTGGGGGGATTGCAGATATTAGTGCCACCATCAATGTTCTGAAGAATGCAGGGGTGGTGATTACCACCACATCCCCATTCAATTTTCCTATTTGACCTGTGAAGAATACAGAGGTATCTTTTAGGATTACAGTAGATTATCACAAACTTAGCCAAATGGTAACTCCAATTGCAGTTGCTGTCCCAAATGTGATGTCATTGCTTGAGCAAATCAGCACATCTCCTGGTACCTGGTATGCAGCTGTTGATCTGGCAAATGCTTTTTTCTCAAATGCCGTTAGTAATGGCAACCTGATATAGTTTGCTTTCAGTTGGCACGGCCAGCAGTGTACCTTCACTGTCCTGCCTCAGGGTATATCAACTCTCCAGCCCCATGATAATATTGTCTGCAGGGACTTTGGTCATCTCTCCCTGTCACAAGACACCATACTAGTCCATTATATTGATGATATCATGATGATAGGACCTAGTGAACAAGAAGAGGCAAAGACTCTAGACTTATAAGTAAGGCATTTGCATGAGAGAGGATGGGAGATAAATCCAACAAAATTACAGGGGCTTTCCACCTCAGTGTAATTTCTAGGTGTCCTGTGGTGTGGGATATGTTGAGATATTCCTTCTAGGTGTCCTGTGGTGTGGGATATGTTGAGATATTCCTTCTAAAGTGAAGTATAAGCTGTTTTTTCTGCCCCCTCCTACAACCAAAGAAATGCACATTGCTTAGTTGGTCTCTTTGGATTTTGGAAACAACACATTCCTCATTTGGGTGTGCTACTCTTGCCATTTACTGAGTGACCAGAAAAGCTGCTAGTATTGACTGGGGACCGGAACAAGAGGAGACTTTATGACAGGACTAGGCTGCTGTACAAGCTTCACTACCACTGGGGCCATATGATCCAGCAGATCCAATGGTGTTGGAAGTTTCAATGGTAAATAGGGATGCCATCTTGAGCCTTTGGCAGACACCTATGGGAGAATCATATTGCATACCCTTAGGATTTTGGAGGAAAGCCCTGCCATCCTCTGCATATAACTACCCTCCTTTTGAGAAACAGCTTTTGGCTTGCAACTGGACTTTAGTAGAGACTGAATGCTTAAACATGGGCCATCAAGTTACCATGAAACTTGAGTTGCCTATCATGAGTTGGGGTATTGTCTGACCCACCAAACCATAAAGTTGGGGGTACACAGCAGCACTCCACAATTAAGTGGAAGTGATATATATGAGAAAGGCTTTCAGTGTGTCCTGAAGGTACAAGTAAGTTACATAAGGAAGTAGCCCAAATGCCCATGGTAACCACCCCTGCCACGTTACCTTCTCTTTCCCAGCCCACAGCTTTGGCCTCTTGGGGAATCCCTTACAATCTGTTGACTGAGGAAGAGAAAACTCAGGCCTGGTTTACAGACGGTTCTGCACATTATGCAGGTAATACCTGAAGTGGACAGCTGCAGCACTGCAGCCCTTTTCTGGGACATCCCTGAAGGAGAGTGGTGAGGGCAAATCCTTCCAGTGGGAAGAAACTTGAGCAATGTACCTGGTTGCTAATTTTGCTTGGAAGAAGAAATGGTCAGAGGTGCATTTGTACACTGATTCATGGGCTGTTTCCAATGGTTTAGCTGGATGGTCAATGACATGGAAGGAACATGATTGGAAAATTGGTGACAGGTCAGGGGGAGAGGTATGTGGATATAGCTTTCTAAGGGGGCAAACACATGATAATAATTGTGTCCCACATGAATGCTCACCAGAGGATGACTTCATCAGAGGAAGATTTTAATAATCAAGTGGATAAGTTGACCCACTCTGTGGTTAACACTCAGCCTCTTTCCCCAGCCACTCTTGTCACTGCCCAATGGTCTCATGAATAATGTGGATATGGAGGTAGAGATGAAGTTATGCATGGGTCTACCAAAATGGATTCTCCCTCATCAATACTGACTTGGCTACAGCTACTGTTGAGTACCCAATCTGCCAGTAGCAGGACCCATAATCAGCCCCCAATATGGCACCATCACCCGATATGTTCCATCTGTTACCTGGTGGCAGGTTGATTACATTAGACCATTTCCACCATGGACGAGACAGCAATTTGTTTTAACTGAATAGACACATACTCCATATATGGGTTTGCATTTCCTGCATACCATACTTCTTCCAAACTATCATCCGTGGACTTACCAAATGCCTTATCTACCACCATGGCATTCCACACAGCATTGTTTCTGATCAAGGAACCCATTTCACAGCAAATTATGTGCAGGAATGGGCACATGCCCATGGAATTCACTGGTTCTACAATGTTCCCCATCTTCCTGAAGTAGCTGGATTGATAGAATGGTGGAAGGGCTTTTTGAAGGCTCAGATATGGTGCCAACTAGGTGGCAATACCTTGCAGGGCTGGGGCAATGTTTTCCAGGAGACTGTATATATTCTAAATCAATGTCCAACAATCGTGCTGCTCCTCCCATAGCCAGGATTCATGAGTCCAGGAATCAAGGGATGGAAATAGGAGTGTCACCACACACTATTCCTTTCATTGATCATCTAAGGAAATTTTTGTTTCTTGTCTCTGAAACTTTAAGCTATGCTGGTCTACAGGTCTTATTTCCAAAAGGAGGAGTGCTACCCCAAGGGAACACAGCAATGATTCTATTGAACTGGAAGTTAAGACTTCCACCTGGCCATTTTGGGGTCCTCTTAATTCTGAATCAACAGGCAAAGAATGGAATTACTGTACTGGCTGGGGTGATTGATCCTGACTATCAAGGGGAAATAGGACTTCATCTACATAATGAGGGTAAAGGAGAGTTTGCCTGGAATACAGGAGATCTTCTAGGGCATCTCTTAGTACTTCCATGCCTTGTGATTAAAGTCAATGGAAAATTACAACAACTCAATACAAGCAGAACTAACAATGGCCTAGAATCTTCAGGAATTAAAATTTGGTTCACCCCAACAGGCAAAGAACCACAGTCAGCTGAAGAGCTTGCTGAGGGTTACAGAAACATGGATTGAGTAGTGAAAGAAGGTAGTGATAAATATGAACTTTGACCACATGACCAGTTTCAGAAATGAGGAGTGTAATTGTCATGAATCTTTCTTCCTATTTTCATTATGACCATGATTGTATATATACATAAAACTAATCTTTTTTTCTTCATCTCCAAACTTTTCCCTTATCATATAAAAATAGTTTTTGTTTCATGCCATAATGTTTAAGAATGTCAAGTTTAAGCATGAGTATTACCCAAGGACTTTCACCCTATTCTGTAGTTAATTAATGCATTTCCTGTTGTATGCAGGACAGTTGAAAACTCTTAGGTAGAAATATGCATATATATATATATATATATATATATATATGCATGTCTGTTGCTATTTTTAATTAGAGACTAAGTATGGTTTAAGGTAATGTAAAAGGGGAAGCGATTTCAGTATTCAGAGAGAATTCCTCAGCTCATCTTTGGACAGCCAACATCTCCCAGAAACTCATAAAGGACCTTCTTTGGACTTTCATCAGAGACCCTGGTTTGCAGCCTGCCTGCAGAACCTGGACTTGTGCATCCCCATGGTCATGTGAGAGAATCTTATAAAATCTTTTACTATTTACAGATATCTGCTGTTGATTCTGTTTACTAGAGAACCCTGACTAATACAAATATTTTCTTTATTTTGTGGGTCTCTACCCACTGATATAACTTACTACTACAAAATGAACACTTACATATTCCGTAGAAGCCTGCTTCAGGTACACCATGTCCTGTATACACTCAGCACATCCAACACCCTACACAAGTAATCCTCTCCTGCCATATTTGCCAAAAGAACATGCCCAACTTTGTAGTTTTAACAACAGACCTGCAAATCCCCAGAGTTCACCTGCTAATTCCCCCAACACTCATCCCAGTTCCATTGATAGTCCAACCTAATCCCACCCCCCCCACCTTATTCCCTCACAGACCAGCACCACTGAACCAAATAACATCACTGCAACACTGTCACAGCCATCCACTGAAACAAATACACTCTTCCACCTTATCATAGATCTTGCCCATATGAGCATTGACTCACAACACTCTACTTTCATTCTATCTTCTGTAAAACTATCTTTCAGATTTTAGCTTTGTGTGCCTGCTTAATTTGCTTAATTCGTGTCACTGAGGTCATGTAGTTTTTGTCCTTCAGTGCCTGGTCTACTACACTGAACATAAGGTATTCAAGAGTCATCCATGTTATCTTGTGTGTTAATACTGCATTTCTTCTAACAGCTGAGTAATATTCTATTGTATGTGTATACCACATTTTGCTTATCCATTCATCTGTTGATGGACATTTGGGTTGCTATCAAGTTTTGGCAATGTTGAATAAAGACGCTTTGAACATTGGTGTTCATATATCTATTCAAGTCCCTGCTTTCAATTCTTCTAGATATATACCCAGCAGTGGGATTGCTGGATCATATGGCAGTTCTATTATGAGATTCCTAAAGAATTGTCAGGCTGTCCTTCACAATGACTGCACCATTTCACATTCCCACCAAAACAGGTAAGTGTTCCCTTTCCTCAACATCCTCTCCAACACTTGCAGTCCTCTGTTTTTTTAATAGCTGACAGTCTAATGAGTGTAAGACGATATCTCATTGAAGTTTTGATTTGCATTTCCTTAATAGCTAGTAATGGTAAGCATCTTTTCATGTTTTAGTCATTTGTATGTCTTCTTTGGAGAAGTGTCTATTTGAATCACTTGCCCATTTTTAAAATGAGACGTTTATCTTTTTATTTTTGAGTTGTGGGGTTTCTTTATATATGCTGGATATTTGGCCCCTATCAGATACATGGTTACCAAATATTTTCTCCCATTGAGTAGGCTGCCTTTTCACTTTCTTGACAAACTCCTTTGAGGTGCAAAAGGTTTTAATTTTGAGAAGGTCCCATTTATCTATTTTTATTTCTGTTGCTCATTTTTTGGGTGTAAAGTTCATGAAACCATTTCTTAATACAAGATCCTGTAGATGCTTCCCTATATTATCTTCCAAGATCTTTATGGTCCTGGCTCTTATATTTAGATCTTTGATCCATCTTAAGTTAACTTTTGTATAAGGTGTGAGATGGTGTTCCTCTCTCAATTATTTGGATTTAGATATCCAGTTCTCCAAGCAACATTTGTTGAAGAAGCCAATCTCTCCCACTTGAGTGGGCTTGGTGGTGTTGTCTAATATCAGTTCACTGTATATGTGAGGATCTATCTCAGAACTCTCAATTCAGTTCTATTGATCATTATGTCTATCCTTGTGTCAATACCATACAGTTTTGACCACTGAAGCTTTGTAATATGTTTTAAAGTTAGGTAGTGTCATTCTTCTGATTTCATTTTTCTTTTTCAATATTTCTTAGACTTTTTGAGTCCCCTTACCTTTCCAAATAAAGGTGATAGATTTTCCAATTCAGTAAAAAGATGCTGTGGTAATTTTTATTGAAATTGCATTAAATGTGTAGATCAGTTTGTATAGGATAGACATCTTAATTATTATTAGTCTTTCTATCCATGAACGGGGAATATTCTTCCATTTATTTAGGTGTTCTTTTATTTCCTTTAACAGTGTTGTGTAGTGTTCTGCATACAAGTCACTTACATCTTTAATTAAATTTATTCCTAGATATTTGATTCTTTTAGTTGTTATTGTAAATGTGATTTTTTTCTTATTTCCTCCTCAGATTGCTTGTTACTAGTTTAAAGAAATGACACTGATTTTTCACATTAATCTTATAACCCACCACTTTACTGAACTCATCAATAACCTCTAGAAGCTTTGTTTTAAAATTCTCAGGGCTTTCTATATATAGGATCACGTCATCAGCACTTAGTAAAATGCTTTTTCTTCTTCCTTTCCAATTTAGAAGACTTTTGTATCTTTTTCTTGACTAAGTGACTGAGCAAGTACATCTAACACAATGTTAAATAGGAGTGATGACATTGGGCATCTTTGATTGTTCCAGATCTTAGAAGGAAAGCTTTTAGCATTTCACCATTGAAAACTATGTTTAGCTATGTTGTTGTTTTTTTCACATATACCTTTTGTCATGTTGCCGAAATTTCCTTTAATTCCTGTTATTTGAAGTGTTTTTAACAGGAAGGGGTACTGTATTTTATCGAATGCTTTTTTGGCATCAATAAAGATGATCATGTGATTTTTTTTTTTTTATCTATCAATGTGATGTATTTCATTGATTGATCTCCCTATATTGAACTATTCTTGTATACCAGAAATGAAACCCACTCGTTCATGGTGTATAATTGATTTGGTGTGTTGTTGAATATGATTAGCAAGTATTTTGTTGAGGATGTTAGTATCTAGATTCATTAAAGAAATTGGTCAATAGTTTTACTATTTTGCGGCATCATTGTTTGACTTTGGAATTAGAGTGATATTGCCATCATAGAATGAATGAAGCAATATTTCCTCCACTTCTATTTTTTTTTGAAGAGTTAAAGCAGGGTTGGTGTTAGTTCTTTCTGGAATATTTTATAGCATTCATCTGTGAAGTCATTTGATTCTGGGCTCTTCTTAGTTGGGATGTTTTTGATGATTAATTCAATATCATTACTTGTGATTGGTCTGAGTCCATCAATTTCTTCTTTCATCAATGTTGGCTGCTTCTGTGTTTCTACAAATTTTTCCATTTCATTTAAGTTATCCATCTTGTTGGCATACAATTTTTCAAAGTATCCTCTTATGATGCTCTTTATTTCTTTGGGGTCAGTTTTGATATTCCCTTCTTCAGTTCTTATTTTGCACATTTGTAGCTTCTCTCTTTTTTTCTTTATTAGTCTAGCTAAGGGTGTGACAATTTTATTAATTTTCTCAAAGAACTAACTTTTGATTTTGTTAATTTTTTCTAGTGCC
>JAQZBX010088047.1:0-12789 GCA_029593785.1 Cabassous unicinctus | reverse complement strand
GCATGTGGTCTATCTTAGAGTATAATCCATTTGTACTCGAGAAGAATTTACATCCCAGTGTATTTGGGTATAGTGTTCTGTATATGTCTATTAGGTCCAGCTTCTCTAATGTATTATTCAGAGTCTTTGTTTATTAATATTAATTCTCTGTCTAGATGTTCTCTCTAATGGTGATAATGGTGTATTAAAGTCCTCCACTGTAATTGTAGAGGCATTTATGTCTCTTCTTAGTTTTACCAGTGTTTGCCTCATGTATTTTGGCTGCCTTGATTAGGTGCACAAATGTTTATGATTTTTCTTTGTTATTGAAAGATTATCCCTTTTACTAACATACAGTGTCCATCTTTGTCTCTTACAATTGTTCTGCATTAAAGTCTATTTTGTCTGATATTAGGATAGCTACTTCCAACCTTTTTTGGTTATTGTTTGCTTGTAAAATTGTTTTCCAGTCATTCACTTTCAGCCTCCTTGAAATCCTGGGTCTAAGGTGGGTTTCTTGCAGGCAGCATATAGATGGATCATATTTCCTTATCCATTCTGCCAATCTGTGCCTCTTGACTGGTGAGTTTAACTCACTAACATTCAGTGTTATTACTCTCAAGGAATTCCTTACATCAGCCATATTTACTTTGGGTTTATGTATGTCATATGTTGTTTATATTTCTTTTTGTCTTTTTAGTTGTTCTTACATTCTCCTCCAACTCTCTCTCTCCTGTTTTTCCTTTCAACCTGTAGAACTTCTTTTAGCATTTCTTGAAGGGCAGGTTTCTTATTGGCATACTCTATTAATTTCTGTTTATCTGTGAATATTTTGAAGTCTCCATCATTTTTGAATGCCAGCTTTGCTGAATAGAGAATTCTATCTTTGCTGAAAGTTTTTTTTCTTTTAGCACCTTGACTATGCCATACCACTGTCTTCTTGCCTCTATGATTTCAGATGAGAAATCAGTACTTAATCTTATTGAGCTTCCCTTGTATGTGATGGTTCTCTTTCCTCTTGCTGCCTTGAGTATTTTCTCTTTGTCTTGAACATTGCACATTTTGACAACTATATGTCTTGGAGTAGGCCTGCTGGGATTCATACTGTTTGGGGTTTGCTGTGCTTCCTGGACATGTACATCCATCTCCTTTAATAGGGTTGGGGAGTTTTCAGGCATTCTTTCCCTCAACATTCCTTCTGTTCCCTTTCCCTTCTTTTCTCCCTTTGGGATGCCTATAATGCATATGTTTATTTGTTTTTGTTGTCAATTTAATCCCTAAGTCCCTGATGGATTTTTTTGATCTTTTTATTTATCTGTTCTACTATCTGTTTGATTTCAGATGTACTGTCTTCCACATCACTAATTCTTTCTTCTGCCTCTTCAAATCTGCTGTTATGTGATTCCTTCATCTTTTTTATTTCTTTGATTGTGCCATTCATTACCATCATATCCATCACTTTCCCTTGTGAAAGTTTTGCTCTCCTGTGGCACCAGGATTCAGCAAGCTATATGAGCAGATCCCCCTCCCATCTCCTGGTCAAGTTGAGTTCCCTTTTGAAATTCAAGTGGGACCCTGATGACTGAGTTCACCTAACTAAAATGGTTTACAAGTCTCTTCTAGACCATCCCCTCCTCCCAGGGAACCCTAAATAGGCTTTTGGAAACTTATTAAGCACTACCCACTGCCTGACTCCCTTAGGGGAGTTGTAATTCTGATAGTCCTCAGTGTGGAACTATTAAATTGGCTGAGTCAGCTCTCTCTCAAGCTAAGCCTCTGTAGCCCAGGGTGGTTAGGTAAATCAGCTTCCTCAGAAGTTTCACCTCTCCCCTCTGCCTGGTGCCACTTCAAGCCAGCTGGTGTGCTGTCCAAAGCTTTGAGTGTCCAGGGACCCAAACCCACAGAAAGGAAACCTCTCATCACCCTTTTCCAGAACACTCCCACTCTCAGAGAATGCTTCCTCTCACTGGGTTGCTGGCGGGAGTTGGGGCTCACCCTAGCCCTTTGTCCTGAGGGTGGGTCTTAGCCATCTGAGTCTGCGATTTCCAGCTTGGGGTTAAAAAACTTACAGTTTTATCTTGAGCAGTCTATCTCCCTGTCCAGCTCTTTCCAGTTTGATGTCTCAAAGGCCCAGTCCATGGGCCCCAGAGCAGCTCACTCCTGCAGGATTCTGTCCCCAATCAACTGTCTTTTGTGAGAGAGATGGTGAGTGCCCACCTAAACCAACAATATCTTGCCTGTCTCCTAAACTCTATAAACTACAACTAAAACAAGGGCATGGGCAGAGCACATTCCCTGGGTACAATATTCACTCTGTCTGCTGAATGTTCCATCAGGCCAGGTCTGGATGAAGGCTGCTAATCGTGGCAGCTGCTCATAGACTCTCCAGCATGAGCTGCTTTAAGCCGCAACCCCCATCATTGACTCACTCTCACTACCTTGCCTTTCAGGATGCAGTTCCATTTCTCTCAGCTGAACTGTCATGATTCACTCTCTGTATGGCCAGACTTGTTAAAATAAGATAATGGACTTTTATGTGCAGATGTTGTTTCTTCTCCATCCCTTGGACAGATTTAAGTGGAAAGGACTAATTTGCTGTTTTTAATACAGTGACAAACACAAAAGTCTAATAAAAATGTCAAAAGTGCACACTCTAAAATGGCAAAGAATTGGCAAAAAATGCTCAAACTGTATTTTTTCTGAAGTGTAGCATTTAATTTATTACCCTAACATGCATTCACGAAGACTCTACTAATTATCAGGCACTTACATAGGTGCTTACATCACACTTAATGATGTAAACTGAGCCTTAGTAATTGATCTAAGGGTACAAAATGATGAGATTAAGCCATGTACTTCAGTTGCTTCCTACTATTTTAACTATTTCAATTTTGTATTAACTTTGTAGTAATATTGTTTAATTTTCAAACAAAACAAAATCACACAAACACACAGAAACAAAAATATGTACATATATTAGGAAATAATTGATAAATAGTATAAAAGAAGTTGTTGAATAACCTTTTCTTCAGACTTTGAAAAACAGAATCAACAACAAATATTATATTGAGGAAACTTGTACAAAAAGCCATGACATAAGTCATTAAATATTGAACAAGTTTACTATCTCCTATTAAAATGAGACACTATGAAGAAGGAACATCTGTGAAAATATTAAAAAGATTAAACCTTCAAAAACCAAGGAAAACAAAAACCAAAACAGTAACCACTTAAACTTACTTTCATCTCAAGTTAGTGCATCATTTCTATAATTCTGTTTATAGCAAAATTCATGAAAATGACATCCTATATAATATCCTATTATGTAAGTCTACCAAGTGAATATTTTCCCTCTCATTCTTTCATGAAATCACTCCAGTATAAAAAACTAAGTCAGAATCACCAATCTCTGTTCTTCTTATGTTAATGGTTAATTATTTTAGAGGCATTGGACAAGGTGAATACTCCTGTCAACTTACATGTTATCTGCAGGAATTTAGCACTAACTCTTTGGTATTTCTTATCTTACCAGTCTTTATACCTCATTCCAGATATGTCATCTTTCTTGTGATCTGGAACACTTAGTGCTGCCCTTTGAGATCTTGCCTCCTATAATTACCTCAACATATCTAATTACATTAATTATATATACTTAATATATTTTAATACATAATATTAAATATATATATATTTATTATATATATTATATATATTTCAATATTCATAAAAATGCTCAAACTGTATTTTTCTCTGAACTATATCATTTAATTTATCACCCTAAAATACATTCACAAAGAATCTACTACTTATCAGGCACTTATATAGGTGCTTGGATATATAACTAAAAAATTTTCAAAAATTCCTGCAGAAGACTGTAGAAAGATGGTGGAAAAAGGAGCTCCCAGACTCAGTCTTCCCAACTGGAACAACTATTTTCCAAGCAAGAATACTGTGAAACAAGTATTTTTTTTAACTCCAGTAGCAAGAAGAGCACTACAGTATCCAGAGAAGAGCAGGAAGAAGATGCTGATAAATAATCATAAAGAATAATAAATCACTCTTTACAAGTGCAACAGCCAGGTCCGTCCCCCATTCTCATGGCAGGGCAAGGTGGGGTTCAGCCCATGGCTATCTTGCCGGTGACAGAAAGGGACATAAAAATCCTCTTCCCCAACACCAGGAGTGGGAAGGGTAGATCACTAATCATAGTTTTTGATTAGAGAATGTGGATTGTTGGGGGTCTCGCTCCAATGGGACATTTTATTTGAACTGACTCAAAACAAAGAGGCAAAGGTTGCAGAAAGGGAGAATTAAAGATGCTACAATTCCTCAGAGTTTTGGACGACTTTTATTTGAATGGCTGCATTTTCTGGCCAGGCCAAGTAATCTCAGCTTTGGAGAGTCATGGCGCTCTGCCTGATTGACTCTCCAATGCAAGTTGGATCTGGGCTCTGCTCCTCTTTTTAGGTCCTCAGCCTTGTTTGGGCTGGGAAATATTGACTTAGGAAAGTCCTCTCTAGCATGCCCTCCCTCCCCAAATTTGCCTTCCAGACACAAGCATCTTGGGGAAATGAAATGAATGTAAGAAACTATAGGGTCAGACAGTCTGGGGAAAAGACTTCCAGTTTCAAACTCCCAGGAGAGAGAGGTCTGTCTTCTGGGTCAAAGAAGGGTCTACCAAACTCTTATAAACATAGGAATTCCAAAACAACTAAAAAGCAAAGCCCAGGAAAATACAGACTCCCAGAAAGAAAGGAGAAAACCTGTACACTGAGTTTGCCTTAAACAGATCTTTTTGGTAGGAAGTTTGAAAGTAAAAAAAATCCCCACATTATTACCAGCTGGTTAGAAATTTGAGGAACAGATATCTCAGGGAATAAAACCCAAATGTAATATTTGAAAATAATGAAATGTACAGTGTACATCAAAAGCATAGAAGAAGAAAGAAGGAGGAAATAATGGCACATACAAAGGAAGAGGATAAAAATCTGGAAAACACAAATTTATAAGATCAGATTATGGACACACCACACAAAGCCTTTAAAAATGATCTTAAAAATGCTCAAGGAGATAAAGGAAAATGCAGAGGAAGAATTAAAGGATATTAAGGAAATAAGGAATGTGCAATATTGGAATCTTAATAAAGAGAAAATTTAAAAAGGAACCAATCAGAACTATTGGAGTTGAAGACCACTGTGGCAGTTTGGTATTATTTATGAATTCCAAATATAGATATTGGATTGTATTTGTAAACTGATCTGTTCATCTGGGTGTATTAGACTCTATTAGATTCAGAGGCTTCACATTTACCTTATTAAATCAAGATAAGGGCTTTTAATTGACCACATCATTAGGGTGACTCAGTTTGAATCCTTGCTCCACTCCCTTTGTGGGTAATATAAACAGATGTTTAATCAAAGACAGAAAAGTAAATACACAGAGAAGGAGAACACAGAGAGTTTGGTTTTGGATACTGGAGACGTGGGGAGAGAGCTGAGCCAATTGCCTGATAGTTTGCAGCTGAAGAGACCAGAGGCTTGAAGTGCTGATAAAGCCCAGAAAGAGTTGAGCCCTGGGGAGAGAGACAAAACTTATACTAGTCACAGTAGAGATAGGAAGAAGCCAGAAACACAAAACCTTATGAGGAAGAGAAACGCTGAACCCTCACAGAGGATGGCAGCCATCTTATTTCAACATGTGGCAACAGACTTTGGTGAGGGAAGTAACTCACTTTTTATGGCCTTGTGACTGTAAGCTTCTACCTCAAATAAATACCCTTTACAAAGGCTAAATGATTTCTGGTATTTGCATCAGCACCTCTCTGGCAGCTAATACAGAATTTGGTACTGAAGAGTGGGGTCATGCTTTTGAAACTACCGAAATGCTGGAATGGTTTTATAAATTGGTAATGGGTATTTTTTGGAAGAATTGTGAAATGCTTGATGGAAAAGGCCTAGATTGCTTTGAAGAGACATGTGGTAGTAATATGTAGCCTAAAGTTATTTTTGATAAGGCCTTAAAAGGAAATAATTCTGAGATGTTTGATAGAAAAGACCTAGACTACTTTGAAGAGACTGTTGGTAGGAATATGGACACTAAAGACATTTTTTTAAAGAGGCCTTACAAGTAAATGATGAAACTGTTACTGGAAACTGCAGGAAAGATGATCCATGTTTTAAAATTGCAGAGAACTTAGCAAGATTGACTTATGATGTTATATGGAAGGCAGAATTTGAAAATGGTGAGCCTGGATATTTAGCTGAAGAACTTTCCAAAGTAAACTCAGAGAATGTGGCTTGGCTTCCCCTTGCAGCTTATAGCAAAATGTTAGATGGGAGAGAAGAGCTGAGAACTGAATTGTTGGGCACAAAGAAGCCAGAAACTGATTCCAGAAACTTCAAGCCTCTGGAAATCAATTTCCCTGATGATAGTGCACCATTTAAGGAATTAACTAAATTTGGGACTTAAATAAGTCAGAATTGAAAATGCAGTCATCCAGGAAGGACTTGTGGAAAGTCTTACTGTCTGATGGTTTGGGCCCCCTGCTTCCTGCATGCTAAATCAACAGGCTTTTTGAGAGAGCTCTATGAACAAAACCACTGTCAGCCTGGGCTAAAAGGGACATGTAGGGGAAGGAAGGAAGGGAAAATGGCTTTAAGAGGAAAACCATGGAAGCTAAGATCTGGAACTAAAACATTTCCTTGGGCCAAGAGAGGAACCCCACCCATGTGTACAGAGAGCATGGCTGACTAATACAATCACCAATATATTAAATGAAAAATTTCAGAGAGGGTTTCAAGAGCAGATTGGAGCTGGCAGAAGAGTCTGTGAACTTGAAGACAAGAAACCTGAAGTGATTCAGGCTGAAGAGCAGAAAGTGAAAAAAAAAGGACTATATAAAGAAAAATAGCCTAAGACAACTCTGGGACACCATCAAGCATACTTATATACAGATTATGGGAGTCCCTGGAGGAGAAGAAAGTCAGAAATTTGCAGAAGGCATATTCAAATAAATAAGGTCAGTGAACTTCTGAAACTTAGCAAAAGATGTCAATGTGCACAACTAACATGGCCAGAGAACACCAAACAGGATAATTAAGAAAAAAATACACCATGTCATATGTTGATCACACTATTAAATTCAAAGGACAACAAGAGAGTTCTGAAAGCTGCAAGAGAAAAGTAGGAGTATGTAAAAGGGATTTCCAATCAGATTGAGTGCCGATTTCTCATCAGAAACCATGGAAACAAGAAGTCAGTGGGCTGAAATACTTAGAGTTCTGAAAGGGAAAAAAGTCCAACCAAGAATCTTATACCCAATGAGATTTTCTTTTTAAAACTGAGGTTGAAATTAATACATTGCTAGATAAACAAATGCTGACATAGATCACCACCACTAGGCCTGCCCTAAAATCAATGCTAAATGGAGTTCTTCAGACAGAAAGAAAGGACACTATGCACTGGTTTAAAGCAGCATAAAAAAATAATGATCTGGAGTAAAGGTAACCATTTGGGAAATTATAAATTCCTGTATTATTGTAGTGCATTGCTTGGTGTATAACTCCACTTCTTACTTCTTTCAGGTGATAAAACATAAATGCATAAGAAGTAATGATAAATCTATGCTTTTGGACAAGTAATGTAGGAAGATGTAAGTGGTAAAATGTACAAAAAATGGTGGGGGTACAATGGTGTTTAGAAAAAATATATATGCTATTGAAGTTAAGTTGTATCAATACAAATGTGTTCGTTGTATATTTAGGATGTTATATTTTAACACATGGTAACTGTGTGGAAAATAGATGAAAAACATATATGATAGAAAACAGAAGGTACTCAGTATGGTACAAAACAAAAATTGAAATAAATATAGAATTAGGTATTATCAGAAAAAATGAGGGACAAAAAAAGTGTAAGACATACAAAGACCAAAGGGCAAAATGGTAGAAGAAATTCTCATATTATCAGTACTGATTTTAAATGGAAATGGATTAAACTCCCCAGTCAAAATGCAAGCAATGACAGAATGATTAAAAATTCAAGACCCAACTATATGTTGAATGCAAGAAACTCACTTTAAATTCAAAGATACAAGTAGTTTGAAAGTGACAGGATGGAAAAAATATACCATGCAATTAGTAACTGAGAAAAAGCTGTAATAATATATTAGTCAGGATTCTCTAGGGAAACAGAACCAACAGGAGATATCTGTAAATAGTAAGAGATTTTTAAAAATTCTCTCACAAAACCATGGGAAAGTACAAGCCCAAATTCTGCAGGGCAGGCTACAAATCAGGGGCTCTGATAAAGGTTCTTGATGAGTTCCCAAGAGATGTTGGCTGTCTGAAGTGGAGCTGCTGCCATGAGCATTTGGGCTCCTTCCTCATGTAACTTACTTGTGCCTTCAGGACCCACTCAAGCCCTATCTGATATATATCACTTCCACTTTATTATGGAGTGCTGCTGTGCAAGCCCAAATTTAATGATTTGGTTGGTTAGACAATACTCAGCTCATGATAGCCAACTCAGGTCTCATGGTAACTTTGTGGCCCATGGTTAATTGTTGAGTCTCTATTAAAGTCCAATAGCAGGCCAAAAGCTATTTCTGAAAATGAGAGTAGTTAAACTCTAGAGGATGGCAAGGATTTGCTCTAAAATCCTAAGGGTCTGCTTTGTGATTCTCTTATAGGGACCTGCCAAAGGCTCCATATGGTATCTCTATTTGCCACTGACACTTCCAGCACTGTCACTTCTTGCCACCAAGAACTACTGGATCATAAGGCCCAAATGGTAGTGCAACTTGTACAGTAACATGGACCTGTTGTGGAGCCTCCTCTTGTTCAAGTCCCAACTCAAATCTAGCAGATTTTCTGGTCACTTGGTAAATGGGCTGGAGTAGCACACCCAAGGGAGGAATGTGCTGTCTACAAAATCCGAAGAGACCAACTAAACATTGTGCCTCCTTTTTGGTCAAAGGAAGGGCAAGACATAACAGCTTATCCTTCACTTTAAAAGGGATATCTTGACATACCCCACACCACTGGACACCTAGAAATTTCAGCAAGGTGGAAAGCCCCTGTATTTGTGGTAGATTTATCTACCATCTTCAATCATGCAAATGCCTTACCGAAAAGTCTAGAGTCATTACTACTTCTTGCTCACTAGGTCTAAACAACATGATATCATCAATAAAATGGACTAGTGTGATGTATTGTGGGAGGGACAGATGATCTAGTTCCCTTAGGACAATATTATAGCATAGGGCTGGAGAGATGATATATACCTGAGGCAGAACAGTCAGTAAAGCTATTTTGCTGACATTGTCAGCTGAAATGAAACAATTTCTCATGGTCCTTACTAATGGCAATTTAGAAAAAACATTTTCCAGATAAATAGCTGCATATCAGTTACCAGGAGATGTGTTTATTGGCTCATGAAAGGATAAAATGTCTGGGAGAGCAGTTGTAATTGGAGTCACTGTCTAGTGAAGTTTATGATAATCTCTTATCTTCCTTCAAGGTACATCTGTTTTCTGCACAGGCCAAATAGTAGAGTTGAATGGGGATGTGCTGAGAATCCCCAGCCCCGTATCCTTCAAATTTTTGATGGTGGCATTGATCTCTGCATTACCTCCAGGAATCCAGTATTGCTTCTAAATTACTATTTTGCTAGGTAGGTGCAGTTCTAGTGGCTTCCACTTGGCCTTTCGTACCATAATAGCCATCACTCCACAAGTCAGAGATCCATTGTGGGGATTCTGCCAGTTACTGAGTATGTCTATTCCAATTATGCATTCTAGAATTGGGAAACTAATGACCAATTGGGTCTGGGGACCCACGGGATCCACTGTGATATGGGCCTGAGCTCAAATTCTATCAATCACTTACTTCTATAAGCCCCCACTCTTACTCGTGGACCACAGTGATATTTTGGGTCTCCTGGAATTAATGTCACTTCTGAGCCAGTGTCTAATAATTACAGAAAATCATTTCCTTTTCCCCAGTGCACAGTTCCCCTGATTAAAGTCTGTAGGCCTCACTGGGGAAAGCTGAGTAAAAGATTAATGGTATAATTTTTGGCAGTGTTACAGGATCTTTCCACAAGATGTCCTGGCTTTCTCCTCATTCAAGGGGCTTTGGGTCTGCAAACTGTCTCAAGTCTGGGATTGATTAACAGGCCATGATCCTCTGTGTCACTAAATAAAGTTAGTGTTTTGTTTGCTCTACCTAGAACTCTTCTGCTTTACATATCAAGTAGGAATTCAGTAGACTGCCCATTTATTTCACTTCTAGGTACCCCATGATCTACTAGCCAATGCCATAGCTCTACGGAACTCAGACTCTTTTGATTGCTGCTTTGAGCCTGCCTTTCATTGTGGGAGCCATGCCCACCTTGTCTTTGGTGATTAACTCCTGATTCTTGTGTTTTACCAGCCCATGATTCTAAGATCCCTATAAAGTTTAAGGATTCTAGTTTCATGACAGCAGTTTCCACATTAATAACTAGACTACAGAGATGATGAAGTTAATTTTACAAATTTATTTCTCATAGTCCTGGTTAAAGGTGTGTTTGGTGGACATTCCTATGGAGGGTGGGCAGCTCTTAAATGCTAAATCCACTCTTGCATTCCAATCTCTCTAAGCCCTTGAATTGCCTTTTCCACAGTGTACCAGGATAAATTAGGCTTTTTGACCTCAGACATTCTAAGCTATATTCTGCTCCATATTTCTGTCCTCAACACAACCAGGTAAAGCATTGAATCCAGAATTTCTGATTAGTGAGTCTATATCAGTAAATTTAGTCTGATCCAATTTTATGTTCCTTCCACCTTTATCCCATACCCTTAATATCCATTCCCACACATATTTCCATGAGTTCTGTCCATAAAAATTGGAAAATGAATGCAGTTTTTTTAGAGTATAGCATATATCCTCATGGATCATACTTTGTACTTCACCTTTGGGAGCTTGTTGTGATGTTAGTCTGGAAATATTTGTGAAAGAGAAGGGTGGCAGGGTAGACAAGTAGAATGATTATCAATATCTTGGAAACTACCCATATCAGGGCATTCCTTTGCATTTTTTTTCTGGTGAGACAGGATTAATCTCTTCATTTGGATGTTGGATGGCAGATTCCTCATGGCATAGTGTAGGTTGGGCAGTGCAGGCTGGAGTTTGGCTTGTCCACACCTCAGAGCTGGGAGGAAGTTCAGACAACCTGGGGTAGGCTGGAGGATGGCTGATACAGCTTGACATTGTGTGGTCTCCACAGGGCAGACCATTACAGGTTTATCTGGCAAAGTCTAAGCAGAATTTATGGTTTCACTGTCTACATTCCAAACCTCAGGGTTCCACTCCGTTCAAATAAATGCTGTCACTTTTACAGAAGACACCATGCAAGGTTGAGATTTTACTTTCAATTGTAATACTTCTATTCATACACTGAAACTCTGAGTATGGTTTTCAAAGATCTCAAGTCTGCAGCTTCACAAACCAAGATTTTCTTTCAGAGCACAGAACAAAACTCTCACAACACTCATGAAATGCTTGAGTTGCAAATTTAAAGCCTTTAGCTTATCCCTTTATTTTGTAACTGTCTCCAGAGTATTTAGGAACATCCAGCCAATATCAGTGTAACTTTTGACTCCACAAAACCCTATTAAGATGTTAAAAACACTCTTTCCCACATCCTTGCCTCTTATAAGGATAGAAGTAGTCAAATCCACTGTGATATTTTGTGTCTCTCCAGTGCCAACTCATGCCGTGGATTGTCAGTAGCCTTTTGATTATTGGAAAAGGTGTCATTAGTGTCATTGAATCCAATTTGAGTAGAAAGCCAATTGCAAAAATGCCAGAACCACTTCAGAAATCCCATGTTTAAGATTCTGTTTCTCAAGAACCACTCCTGGTACCAAGCTGTATTAGTTAGGGTTATATAGGGAAACAGAACAAACAGGAGACATCTGTAAATAGTATGAGATTTTATAAAATTCTCTCACATGACCATGGGGATGCACGAGTCCAAATTCCACAGGGCAGGTTGCTAACCAGGGCCTCTGATGAGGTCCTTGATGAATTTCCAGGAGACATTCGTTATCTGAAGTGGAGCTAGGAATTCTTCTCTGAATCTTGAAATAACTTCCCCTTTTAAGGCCTTCAACTGTTTGGATAAGACATTATTCTTTGTTGATGGCAATCTCCTTGGGTGATTGTAGGTGTAAGCAGCCATCTATACAATCAGCTCACTGATAATTAAAGTCTATGAAATGTCCTTGTATTCCAAGGATATTTGATAGCTAAGTGTGTGCTTGACCAAACAACTTGGCACTGTTACCTGACCGAGTTGAAACATTAGCCTAACCATAAGATTAGCTATACTAAAATCAGATAAAATAGACTTTAAGTCAAAAGCAATTATGAGGGACAAAGACCATCATTATATACTGATAAATAAGACAATTCAACAAGAAGATACAACAATTAGAAATATGTATGCACTTAATAGCACAGCCTCAAAATATATGAAAGAAATACTGTCAAATTTGGGGAGTAACTGAAGATTCTACAATAACTGTAGGAGACTTTAGTATATCATTTGCAATAATGGATAGTGCATATAATAGAAAGATCAATTAGGAAATGCAAGACTTGAGTGATACTCTAAATCAACTAGACTTACCAGACATGTACAGAACACATCACAGAACAAAAGTAGAATGCATATTCTTCTCTGGAATAGAGCATATGTTATGTCACCAAAAAATGTTGCAATGCATCCAAAATATTGACTAATATAATGTATATGCCCTGA